>JAZKLR010000210.1:4200000-4489198 GCA_037103525.1 Ganaspis brasiliensis
AACAAAACCAACTCACAGGAGCACTGAAAACTTTGCCATTTTGAAAGAGTGATGAAAACTGTACCATGCTAATTAGTATTTGAAAATTGACAGATATTGTTTTTAAATTTAAGGTTGGAAACGCGTAAGATATTTATTAGGTTAAGAATGTCTGTACCAAAAAACAAGCTTAGGTGTCTTTAACCTGACAAGAGTGCCAGGACCAGAAGACGATGTTAACTGTGGTTGTTTATAACCTGTCAACACAAAGTTGCAGACGACGGAGATACAGGGGTGGGCAAATGAGGCAACCACTTCGTCGCACAACAGAGCTCTGTCGCTCACGGTTGCTACGTAACGACAACGGATCTCGGTGTAACTTTGAACTGAAGTTGATTTCCAAATAAACATTAAATTTAGAGTCAGTGTTCAGTGCGCGACTTTTCTAAATGGCCGCGCCATCCGGCCGACCATTTTCTTCTTGTAATCTTTTGATCATTTAATAAATATGCTCTTTTATAGTGTAAACAACACTATAATACTACGTATTATGCCTCTACAATTTTCTACATACCTCGTGTACTATACCTCCCTAACTTTGTGGGAAAGAATTGAGGGCTATGGATATTCTTCTTTTATTTTTCGACTTTGCCTTCACCTAGAACGGATTCGGTTTAAAAAAAATATATTTGAAAAAATTTTATTTATATAAATTATCTTTTAGTGCAGAAATTAATCCTCCTAGCTGTTCGTACTAATTTTGCTACTGCATATGACAGCGCACTTGGTTAAGACCATAAGAAAAAGGGTAGTGATCAAGATTGAGCATCTAATATAAATGTCTTTTTAAATCTGGTTCTTTCTGAAAATGTGTTGTTATATTTTTTAGCCTCATGAAGAAACTACTGACGAGAAACAAAATAGCTGAATTCTGGAGGCTTTATTTTTACGACATTTTCTGCTCGATCGGACTATTATATCTTGTTGGCTGGTCTCGCAGTTTGACAAGAATAATCGGATTTCAAGATTTCTTTTGTTTTCCTATTCTTGACACGAGGTCGAGAATTTTTCTCGGTCTTTTGCTTACCCGGTGTCAGTTTTTCTTATGCGCTCAATTTTTCTTACCTCGTTTGAAACCCAACACTTGATGCCGAATGACAAGTTTCCAATACCGCATTTATTATCAGTTATCGCGCTCACTTCTCACGATTTCCTATCAGTGCACGGTACACCAGATGTTGCAAAAAATCTAGCTTCTTTCAAATAACTCTAAAACAATGTCTTTTCTTTTATCAGCAAAGTCCTTTTTATCGTATTAGAAAGTATTTAAAATTTTTGTCAATATAAAACTTTTATGTCTCAATATAGGTACACTAGGGTGTCAAAAAAAAAAAAAAGTGTTTCGAATATTTTTTCTGAACACATTACTAGAAATTGCAAATTGAAAAAAATTTAGACCTGTTTTTTATTTTTCGGATCAGACGTTTCTTTTTATGTATTTCATAAATGAAATGCGAAATTTTTTATTGGGAGGGAAACCCTTAAAATAATTATTTCAATAAATAAATTAGTTTGTTTTATAAAATAATCCTTAAAGTACTGGCCTTTTTTACAATAGACAACAAAAGAATTACTACGCCATAGCTGGAGGGTGCGTTTTTCTTTTAGATCCATTCGTAATATTTTTCAGTACTTTTGAATTTCTATTCTCGATAAACGATGTCTTATGCTTTTTGCTGTTTCTCAGTAATATTCAGCCGGATATGGGTCTAGTGGCCCTTGTCGATAACATGGAAAAAACGACGCTGAAGAGCAATATTAGCATCTAGTCTTGGCGAGAGAAGCATGCAATTGACAAGTCAGCTCGTCGAGATTCAGTTTTGCGTGTTGCATCACTAGCGGTGTCATTCATTGCCTATTTTTACCCTAAATGCATTCTTCTTCTTTCAAAACGATCTGTTAAATTTGTTGATTTGTTTTTTACGGTAAAAGTTCTCTTTTACAAATAAATCGTTGCGAACTATTAAAATTAGTAGTTATTCAAATAATTTTGGATTCTTGATTTCAGATGACGCTATAACTAAACAGTGTTAACTAGAAGAAAACTTTTCAAATATTTATATTATTTAATGTTCAAATAAATTCTGATTTAATTATTGATCCTTTATAATGTTGAATAAAAATATTTCGTTATATGGCGAAAAAACTTGATAAATCTCTCAGGAAAAACGAAAATTATTCTGGTGTTAATATATTTTTCGCAAATTTCGCTTACCGTTTAATTCTCCTGATTTTCATGAATCAGAGCATCAAATTTTATATTGGTACATACTCCCACGTGGATTTGAATTGAACATAGAGTCAAGAGGGTGACATTAGTGAGAGATGGGTAAGCCGACAGTGGAAGTTTCCAGTTGGATGTCACCTGACAAGTATTGATTGTAAATATCGATCAGAAAGAGTGTAGAAAGTGAGCTTAACTATTGTAGACTACCGAATTTCGTGATATTCTTTGCAAGCCTATTTAACATTAAATTTACATCAAAAACTATAACAAAAACTATAACGGAAATAATTTCTCTTAACTTTATCAGTTTCAAATATTTCTTAACGGCTTTTAATAAAATATTTGAACAATATCACTTTATTTGGAAAGTGTTAATCACATGAATTGACAAGTTTTGTCAGCCTGTCTATGGTAAGTCCAATGGTATTATCACGTCACTCATGTGACCACATCCCTAACCTCATAGGGATAAAAATGTCATTGACCAGAAACAGTTTAAATGCTGATAAAATATTGAATCGAATCATGTATCTTCAATTGAGCCAGTCGAAATTGAAAAATAATAGATATAAATCGTTTAATAATAAAACTAGAAAAAAAGCGCGCGCTAAAGCGCACGCCAAATTTTATGATTTCTTAAAATAATATCAATTTGCAAATTTTGATTACCTAAAAATTTATTAAATAAAATAAAGATAAAGAATAAAATGAAGAATATGAGGATTAATTATAAAAAATTAGGATATACCTAAAACCATTTAAAAATTTTACTTTAAAAAGTTTACCGATCAACACTCTCTGCTCTTAATATTTTAGAACCTTCTTTCAATATAACCAATAAATGAATGTGTGGTAAACCGCGCTTTTGAAATTCAATAACATAAACATAAGACTTTACTTGTCCAAATAGTTTATCATCTACTATAGTTTCGATTAATTTCTTAACTTTTGAATGAAAGACTCTTGCAACCGTGTCAGCTTTATTAGAATCTGACTGATTAAGTAATAAATTTTCTTAAATTTCTTTCCATTTTGAACTACATGTCATTGTAATAAATAAATCTGGTCTACCATGAAAAGCTACATTATGGTCATTGCATATGAATATTATTTTAACATGTTACGAGGTGATCCTTTAAATGTTGAAGGCAGTATCAGCACCTTGCCGACATGTACATTATTTTCAATTTCTTGATTATCTAAATGATCAATTAATCCTTTGTAAGTTCCACTTCTTAATTTTGCTTGATTATTTTTACAAAAATGTAACCTTACTTTTTCAACTTTGACAAACCAAGGAAACAGGTATAAAATATCTGTTAACGCTTTTCCGTTAAATTTTAACGCTGACCTTCAGTACTCGTTTCTTATATAGGATATTTTATTATAAGAGTTCATATTTAAGTTAACAAATTCAGTAGCATTACATTTTTTATACATGAGAACTTTCAAGTTTCAACATTGCGAAAAATTCAGCGCTTCAAAATTCGACGAAATCACATCCAATTCTCAGAGTTTCCGGATTAGGTTGCAACCAATTTTAAACTCTTTCAAATCAAGAAGTTTTCAAGTGTCGTCGCACCTTTTCAAAAATTGAAATTTTAAACAAAATCGAAGAAAAATTCCGTCTAGTTGAAAATCTAGAACTTCCGTAACATCATTGCGTATTCTTCTAATCAAAATTTAAAGAATTTAGTTTTACTTTTTCGTTTTTTGTGATTGTCAGATGAATCATTAAGAGGTAAAAAAAAGTTTAGTTCGTATTGTGTTTAAGTGAGAATGATTCTAGAATTGAAATGAGAGATTCGGCAACTTTTGACATGAGTGCGGGAAATTTTAGGAAATCTGTAATTTTGCATGAACATTTGGGCGTTGACATCTGAACATGATAGGAATTATGAAGCAAGGTATTTGCTTACGAACATGAATTTCTACTTCTGTAGAACCTATCGTTATGCGACGATTGTTGCAGCCATCACAGCCAACATTGGCGTTTCGTGTTCGTATTCAAATAACCGTTAATACACGTTCAGTAATGCAGAGGAATTTGCGTAATGTGTGCGCGCGTTTGCATCGAAGGGCGCGCAATCGGAATCCAATGCAATTTTACAATAAAAGCATAAAATCATTGCACCTGCCATCTAATTTTGTTCCCAATATTAAAAGCATACAAATCTTGAGTAATTGTTTTATGACGCAATTTCTAATGAGTTTCACAAATGTAGTTGTTACATGCTTTGCACATTATTAATTATAAATCTTCCTCCTTGAAATTAACAAAATAAAATTATATTTAATAACAACCTTTTCTAAAGAAATTAATCACATCATAAATAAAACTTAATCTTAAAAAAACCTCTAGCTTAGACTCATTACAAAATATAATCTTAAAATATTTACCCAAAAGAGCAATAGTACAACTTTCTTATATTTTCAATGCATGCCGCAAATTAAGTTACTTTTCTGAGGTTTGGATACAATTAGCCAACTATCAGAAAAAGTTATATTAAGGGGTTACATGGGTTTATTCGGGTGAAAAAAGGTCTATTTTCAACAATTCTTTTTTTATATAAAAAATAAAATATTTTATTCAAACTTTTTACTGTCTTAACCCTTCGAGCCGGGACGTATTTTCGGCACCTTCGGAGCCCGGACCTGGGTCGTTTTCGTCCTGTCGTGTTTACAGGTAGAAAAAATGCTTTAAAAAAATTGAAAAAATTCGTAGATCATGATCAATTCTTCCAGTTGAAGTAACAATTACGTTTTTTAAAATAAATTTTTTTTTATTTATTATTATTATTAAAAAATAGACTTACCTCCTGAAAAATTACTACTTCACTTAAAAAATCATAACTTTGAGCCAAATTGAGATATCGAAAAGTTTAAAAAAGGTAATTAAGGCTG
Organism: Ganaspis brasiliensis; assembly: GCA_037103525.1. Classification (NCBI taxonomy): domain Eukaryota; kingdom Metazoa; phylum Arthropoda; class Insecta; order Hymenoptera; family Figitidae; genus Ganaspis; species Ganaspis brasiliensis. Next base: position 4,205,171 of record JAZKLR010000210.1, read on the forward strand.
AAGAGTGGGCCTTTCACAAAAAAAAATGGTTAATTTTTTTACCTCAAAAATGGTAAAAAATTACTTCAAAATTTTCAATAAAAAGCTATATTGACTTCTTTTAATGACAAAAAATAATTCTAAAATGGGTATAAATCAGTAAAAACTCAAAATTTCAGTAGAAAAGAACAATTTTATTTTCAAGATAAATTTTATTTATCAAGACAAAATACAATTCTATGATCGTCGCAAGTTGGTTTGGCGCATTTCGCGCAACAATAGTTTGCTTTTCGGCTTTTTTTGGTCGGACAAAAGTGGCATCGCTTTCTTTTTGACATTTTTTGAGGAATTAGATTTAAATTTTCTTTCTCTTCAATGTTTAAAAGATTACGGATGATATGTTATAAAAGATAACATACGCGGATAAATCGCTGTCGTGGTCCTCAACAGCATCTACCTCTTCGTCTGACTCGTCCTCTCCGAAATAATTGAATATTTGACGAGGACGCAATATTCTGAGGACCTCCTCGCTCGTTCGTGGACCCAGGTCCGGGCTCGAAGGGTTTTAAAGATATATATTTGAAAAAGAATTTCTAAAATTTTCAAAGGAAAATGTTCATAACTCCACCATTGTGATATCATTACCGGTGACCCATCAGAAAAAAAGTGCGTCCGCGTTGACAGTAGAACTCATGACAGGATCATCTGAAGTGAAAAAAAATTCGTTTTTTAGTAAAGACCATAAACTAGAATTTCGAGGAAGGAAATAAAACAAAGTGAAAATTGGATTTTTGGCAGACCTTTTTACAAAAAAATCTATCTGCATTTTAAACTAAGTCAAAATAATAGTCTCACTTCTGAAAAACTCTGATCCCAGCTAAATTGAATAAACAAGTTTAAATGACAGAAATGCCATCGATGTGCTTTTCTTTGAGGGACAAAGAATTCTAGAGAGAAAAGTGAATTTGTACGCGGCGCTATTCGAATCGTAATTGTTTTATATGTAGTTGAATACAGTTCACACAGACACGTTAGTTTCGCGTGCGAGACTTGAGAAGATAGTCGAAACGTGTTACGTGGTAAGAAGGATGGGGTTTTACAGTCATTGCATTCAGGAAACTGTGGATTTATTTCTTTACGAATTCCCACGGTTCATGTAGCGCAGTGTGGTACACCAGTAACTTGATTTTGCCTGGTGCCAAGCAGATTGAAAGGGTATACGTGGCTGCTGAATGTCGCTTCGTAAAACTAAATGTTTAAAATAGAATCAAAAATCAAACTACCAATAAACCTGTTAAAATGTCACTTGAGAAGATTAAACAAGCTGAAAATTATGTTGATTTCATGAATTGAAAAGAGGGAACCCTGTCGGTAAAACCAACGTTGGTTTCCACATTGGATCTCATGCGAAAACCACGATGGATTTTCGGACAGGATTTAATGTGAGAATCCATATGGATTCCGTTATAGGTTTCCATGTAGAAAGCGGCATGAAATTGTTTGATAAAATCTTGCAAAGATTCCCTTATAAGATTTTCATAAAAAAATTTTTTTTTATTTTTAAATATTTCAAAACCTGAAGTTTTGACTTATAATTTGAATTTTAACCTTGTAATACTTTTTTTCACTAAATATTCTTCACTCATATTTTGATCTCAAAATTTTGTCACATTTGTATTTGTATTGCTCATTTGATAAAATTAAACATTAAACATTAGATTTTGTAGAATTAAACACAAACCAGAAATAATGCGTCATAAATGGCGCCCAACGTGGGGCTTCGAGCAGCACAAACGGCAAACAATTTCTTAAACTTTCGTTCAAAAATTAAAAAATTGTGAAGTTCGTTAAAAATTAGGTTTAAAAATGTTCAATAATGGCTAAATAATGCCATTAATGTAAATATATCCATTATTTATAATTTTATTTTACAAAAGAGTACTAGAAATATAATTTTATTATAGGAAGAAAATCTTATCTTTAAATGTCCTGCAAATGGAATTTGGCATTTTAAAAATATTGCTCTCTTAGAATTTTCAATTGAAACTGGAATTCAGGTGGACTGGAGGTGTTAAGGTGTGGAGTATTTTTTGTATTTTATAACCGATATGATATTGATTGGTTTTCTTACATAGCTCGAGATATTATTTATTGCACCCTTGAAATCAATAGACTCGCTCTTCTATCTACCTTTCCAGGCCACTGCAAGGCGCATTAATATTATTTCACCATTCTGCTGACCCCTGGCTTACGTTTTTCGTTTCCGTTGCTAGAGCTAACGTGACTGGTTTTCAACATGAGTTTCATTCCTCTACCATTTTGCAGCACATGTTCTCCAGCTTCCTTCACTCCAAAGGCTTTAATAGTTGAGGATTACTCGACTCATTTGGTATCCTTGCTCCTTAAATAATTTCGCAGAGTTGAAGGCATTGGATTAAAATTATTAACAAGTGTTATATCATTATTTCAAAGAGATGTTTCCTATCCTTTAAAAAATAGCTTTAATCTTTTGAGTTTATTTCTTTATTAAGGAGTTATAAATTAAAAATATACAAAATTTGTGAGAGTGATATTAATTTTTGTCTGACCGCCTTTTTTTAAGTGGTCATCATAAGTAGAGAATGGTTCTTCTGAAATCAAAATACCAAGAAAATTTCGTTAGTTTATTGCATTGTCTAGTAGAAAACGAAGGGTTTTTCAAAATTTGAAAAAAATAGCAACGGGTGGTCAATTTTGTAAAGTCACATTCGAATACAAATACACATGCACAGTTTTCTAGAAATGGCTATAACTACAGTTCTAAGTCCCCGATCATTAGGAAATTTACTGAGAGTATTCTCAAGGAGACGTACTGAAAGAATCTGCAATAAAAAAATTTATTTTTTGGTCGATCTCAACTGTTGTGACGCATTCTTCCAACTTATGTTTGATGTTTTATATTATAATATTTAATAAAAACAAATAAACAATACAAAAACAAAACCCGAGCGACAAATTATTTTAACAAAAAATAACAAAAACAATACACTAATGAATTAAATCAAATTACTCTATTTATTAAAATTAAATTAAAACTAACAAGTCCCGACTAACCAAACTGACGGAGAGTGAGGAGTAAGAAGCAGCACAAATACGAATTTTAAAAATACACTATAAATTTACATTTATTAATTAATTTAAGATATATCGAAAGGATTACAAAATAGTCGGCCGCATGGCACGGCCTTTACAAAAGACTCGCACTGAACACTGACTCTATTTTTAACAAATTAGTCGGAGAACCGACATCAACAAATAAAATAAAAAAGTTAATAATGGAGCTCACCTGATAGGACACAATAGCCACGAATAGAGCCCCGAAGCTTATTTCTTTTACATCTTTACAAAAAAAGTTTCCAACTAAGTATCAAACAATACACGACCAAACAGTCGAACACACCAGTTCAGAATGCTCGACAGCGAGAACGCCTCGTTGTCAAGTCAATGTGCAGCGACACATGCGCCGCGGTGCCGCTCTCGCGAATCACATTTTAAAATTGAGCGGCAATCGACCGAGGAACGTAAATCAAGTATAGTGGATCATCTTCTGGTCCTGGCACTCTTGAGAGTGCCTCCTAGACGATTCATTATGATGTGGAAAACTTTACATCGAAGAAAGCAGTATTCGTGCGTGTAAAATAAAAGTGCGAACATTTAATGTTTATTGCACAAAACAAATAATAGTCCGATCTGACAAGTTGGCAGGTAAAATAATTATTACTAAAGTGAAAATCGAGTATTCTGCAGAAAGTTGGTCAGTTTTAAAGGCAGTGCAAGATCTAGAAGTTTGTGAGAAACAGTTTGATTCTTGGCACTGCATTGTCTTTAAAACTGGTACGTGCAACGATCCCTAAAGACAATAGTAGTGATGTTCTATTTGGGGTTGATAAGTAGTTTGATTCAACGTTCTCACGTACATGCTGAGGCGGTGAGTAGAAAACGATTTTCTTCGTTACGCGTAAGTAACTCTGTGGCGAATACGAGTTCTCTTCTATAACAAAGCTCTCCAGTTCGCAACTTTATTACCCAAGGAGAATAAAGCTGTAGCGGATCGCTTCTAGTTTTATGGAGGCTGTTTAAAAGCGCACTTGAAACTCTTCACCTCGCTCGATTGCAAGTGGGCAATTTTCCTGATCTACCCACTGCGACAGTCTGTAGTGGCCATAACTTCCTTCTGATGAATAACATTTTAATAATGAATACCTATTATTCTGAATTCTCATCTACTTATTCACAGGCTATCAAGAACACAAAAGTCATTACCGAGAACATAACATCTGCCTTTGGTTTATAGCAATGATTCACAGCTCAACGAATTGGGTCATATTTCAATCTGAGAACATTAACATTCAACGTACATTTTTTTTTATATAAGCTGCATTGGATTTAAATTTTTATTATCAAAAATGTCATGTTGCAAAATTTTTAAATAACGAGATCGAGCACGTGCTTGCGTCTTACTTATTAAATTGTAAATGATAAAGTGTTTGTTTTGTTCAGTGAAATAATGAAGTAACTGATTCCTAATGTGTATAAAAATCAGTAATTTCAAATGTGAAATAAAATGTGAATACTTTATAAACACTTTTTTGACGCATATATATGTGAATCATGTGTGAATCAGAACAAATACATTATTTAAAACTATTGTAAAAATAGAATTTAGTAGGCAAAGAGAAATTAAAAGTGATAAAAAGAGGTGGATATGGATATTTAAAGGTGTGGTAATTTTCAGAGAAAAAGAATTGCTTTTCGCATTTTGTATGTAGTAAGTTTGTGGTACGACCTTCTTTAGCAACTTTTACCACTCCAGACGGATTTACCAAGTGCAACCCCTAAAGAGTAGGATAGAAACCGCCTTCGTAATTACAGAAGAGTCGACCGCTCTGATAGATAAAGTGTGCCGTTTATTTTCATCAAGTTTTCTCGTAAGAGTTAAGCTTTGTTATTTCAAATTACATCGTATACGATCCAGTAAATTACCTCTGAATAGAAAAATAATTCTTACTTGAACGTGTGTATAATCGTTTCGGGAAAAACTAGTTTTTAAAATTGTTTCCGAAAACTTACTGATTAATCAGCAATAATAATAATAGAAATGTCCAAATTATTCCGCCATATTGGATCCGCCTTTATGAATTTTTAAAAACTGACTTCAGATTCGGAATCAGCGGTCTCGGAAACTTCTTGATATCCGGTTCTACAATAATCGAAGCAATACTGCGAAAAAAAATCAAACTCACCCCCAAAAATTATTAAGGGTGTTTTTTACCCCTAAAACCATTTTTGGGCCAATATCAAAAAACACTTGTCAATTATTTTTCAACGAATTACTTGGTTGCAAAGTTCCAAAAAAATCGTCATCTGAAATTCCCTAGTACTACTTGTGTTAATTAATTTAAAATTTATTAAAATCTTGTTTTTGAGAAAAACGAGTCACAGCCCGTAATATTTGTACCTAAGAGTAAAAACAGATCGAATTTTTTAATTTCTGTGCCGGGTCATCATTTTCTGGTGGAGGTTTAAAAGCGGAATGAATTTCCGGTTTTGTAAAATCCCGATAATCCTTTTTTATTTCTCTGCTGTAATTCGACCAACAATCACTTGCTGCAGAAAAAGTTTTGTTTGTGTGTGTTACTATGTAAAATATGCACAGAGAGCAGGAATTAAAATTTTTGTTTAAAAAAATGTTATTAATTACGTTGTATATCTTTAACAAGGAGGACATATGTTAATTTTTTTAATGAACAATTCTTCAGTTGATTTTCAAAATTGAAAGAAAAACATGCAGCCTTCTCATTTGTGCAGATTGCGTGCAGAATGTGAGTAGCACAGAATGGATGTGGAGAATTACGAGGCTAGAGAATTCACAAGCAAGCCAACTGTGTCAGAGTGACTAGCCGTACATGATTTGCATCCTAATAAGTTTGCTCATCTCACTGATTTTTAGAGCTAGAAGAAGAAAGCGCTAAAGTTAATATCTCTACACCAGATGCAATTACAACTTCAAATGTTTGTCGAATTAAAAATTTCCAATCAAGTTAAGTGTTTGCATTTGAATTAAAACTTCTGCTAAAAAATCCCACTTTTAAATTGCATCAATACAAAATTTAATCCTTGTTAACGTGAATCAGAAAAATCAATTAGCTGATTTAGAAATAAAATTTTATTTCTGTCTCAGAATCGCAAAGGTTAACCATTCTGTCATGAAAGAAGTTTCTGGTCATATTGATAAAATAAAGCTTGTACGAATAGTTGTTTTCCTCCAAGACGTTTTACTGCAATATCTATACTTACATATTATTTGGCCAGGATAAGCAAAGTTGGGTAAATAAAATTACAAGGATGTGTGGTAGTAGAAAGACCAAATTGGATTTTACCGATTTTCCAGTCGAAGAGACTCCTAGTACAACCGGATGAGTTCACTCTACCTACGTTTTTCCGACTTCCTCTTGTTCATCCTATCGTAAGTAATAGGATGTTGAGAGTCCTGAATGTATACCGCAGAGAATGTCACTTGATAAGGGATCGGGTCAAGATGCAATGGATTTTCACGGAATGACTTTTTTGCAAAGTCTCAAGTCTGACATTTCCAATACCAAAGGTAACGAGAAATTGACCCGACGTAAAAAACTTTAATAAGGTAAGAGTCTCTTTCCGGATTCATTACATTCAACCTATTGAATGAACCAAGAATCCTCATTCTCTCGGCAAATTTTAATGTCTAATTTTCTAATGACTCGGTTCATTTAAAAATTTCACCGGAAATTTTTAAAAAGTGTTACTTTTAGTCTAGACATCTAACTTTAATTCTGATCTACATTTGGCATTTGATCATGATCAATGAAGTAATATAATTGGTAGTCTTTAGCGTTTAATTTAAACTACTGTGCCGACAATCTAATTTGGATTAGTTATTATACATTTTTAGGTAAATTTTTAGAGAAAAGGCTACTTAGTAGGAGTCCTGACTCATATGACGGGGAAGAGATTTTTGGACCTTGGATGTAATACCACAAGTTGATTGCAATTTACACATGGGTTGTCTCGGTGTAGTAGTAATTCATCATGTAGATGACAGTGTTAGAACTGTTTGATGATATTTTACATTAACGAACAGCACCATTGTGGTTATCGAATGATAGTTTATTTTATTACAAATTTTGAATACGTCACATTTGTTCACCCGTTGTAAACACAAATCGAGCACCTAGAACCCGCTTCATGTAGACTGTTAGAATTCCAAAAGGGAACTGTACTGCAAGACTACATCAGGCCCAAGCTGACACTCAGCAGAGAGGGAGCTTCCATCAAGAACTCGAGCTCCGTCTTATAGAGAGAGAAAGTGAACAGGCATTGTCACAGAACAGGGGAGAACCTATCTTAACAGGAACTTTAATCTTTGTTAAAGATCTTATGACAAGATTTTAAAGTTGCAGATTATGATAAGTGTAGAGTTATACAGTATCATTTATATATACTCAGAATGAAATTAGTCTTTTTTTTTTATTCGAGGAATAATGATGTGCACTGTCGGTAACTGACCTGTGCAGATTATTAGAACTCGACTGTCGATAAACCGGTTGTACTCAGGAGAGGTTTTTCTACAGTTTTCCCTCTCCACTGGCGAGCAAACCAATATAAGGTGGTCCAGGCAAATGCGAGTACTCCTAATTCCAAGTCGTTCTGTAGACGCAAAAACACTTAGTACTTCCGTTTAAAGTACAATAATTCAAGGAAAATAATTCAAGGAAAAATTTTAAAGGGAACAATTGTGAGTGCGTAAGGCCAATAGACAAGTGTATAATTAAAAAAGAAAATCAGTTATTTTACTCCAAAAGTTTATCCTACAATAACCTATATAATTGATGATTTAAAAATTCGATATGGACAGAAGTTAATTTAATTCTGTTTTATAAAATTTAAGCCTCGCTATTGACATGATTATAATAAAAAAGGTCATTTAAGTGTCAACAAAGTAGTTGAGAGTGAATTTTGCGAGACAGGTATATCGTCTACGAAGAGGAAAATCCGATTCCATTTCACTATATAGTTCTGTCGACGTTCGAACACTGGGTGCTTGGTACGACCTACACAAGGAAAACATCGATTTGCTGGAGTGCAATTTGATGCTTGTACATGTATATAGAAAGCCTAACGAACCTGGCACACGTGCAACTACTGTAGACCAACGCCACTGCCGGTATGCGTTCAGGAATTGGCTAGAGGATGAATTTATCTAAAATTAGAGTGTTGGTAGTTTCCGCCGTTGACCATTTACACGTCCGATGCTTGGCGTTAATAATAATAAAAATAAATAAATATATATATATAAATATATATACCGTTCTAAAATTAGAGAGCGCTCTATGTCACCGACTACTGTCTGATGGAGAAGCTCCTGACCTCGGCTATCGGCTTTACGAGAGTTCTAATTTTATATTTTTCCATCGCCAAAGTCGATACGTGCCACTAGACTAGTGAGCTCGTAATCAGGCTCGGACTTTTATCTGTTCAGAGCCTTCAAGTGATCAAAGATTTATTTTAAAAAAATAGATGGTATCATTTTAACCAGGCGTTTTACGAAAAAGAACGAGCTTTGCGAAGGTAAAAAACCTGGTGTTAAAAAGAAAGAAAAACAAGCGTCCTAAAAAAACGAAGTTTGCACTAAACTCTTTGAAACAGGACACCTTTTTAAAAAAGCTTTAGGTTATTTATGGCGCTTTTCGCAAGTGAAAGAGATATTTTAATTGACACAAAAAATTTTCGTTTTGATGAATCAAGAGCAAAGTGACAACTTTTTGTAATGCAACTTGACAATATTTATAGGAATTTTGTTGCTTTATTGGTGTTTTAACGTCTATTATAATATTAGGTATTGCATTGTTCCTCTCGTTTACAGACTATTATAAAGCAATTTAACCTCACTTCTCTATAAACCTACAATCGCAGAAATAATCGAGATCCGGTAGAATAGGCCACTCAGTGGACCAATTTCATTTACATTGGTTTCCTTTCCTTATGAATCACGCGCAGGACCTTATTAGCCCTTGGGGACGGTATCTAACGAGGGACTGATTAGATCCGAATCTGCAATTTTGGTGATTCTAAGGGAGTGTACAGGATATAAAATTCGTTTTAACGAGACCTTTTCTTTTCTCATTTCGCTCCTTTCACATAAAAATTGAATAAAAAGCGAGAGAAAATTTCCGTTTCTACCGAGCTGTAAAGGGATCTTGAGTAAACAGATGCCCTGTGATCATAGGCGTAACTACATGGGGATCAGAGTGAGCCTGGCCCACCTAAAAAACTCTCTGGACCACCCTAGAAAAAAATGAAAATTCAAAATGTATTTGAGATAATAAAGATATTTGTAAATATTAAATGCAAGTTTTTTTTTATCATAATAAAATCTTAGCAACTTTACTCAGTTAAAAAAAAAGAGTTATTGACTTTTTGTCAGAATTTACATACATTTTTAGATTTCGAAAACTCATCTTCTGATGGATTTGAGGGCCTCCCCGTAGGGCAGAGAATTGCCTCCCCCCTTTCTTAGAAAATTTCAAATAAAATTTCAAGCGATGCTATACAGTTGAAATTCAAGTCAACAATTTTAAATTAAAGAAAATAAAAGTAAAAATTAAAGAAAATAATTGAGAAATGAAAAAATTAATTTTAAAATAACAGGAATTTAAATTAAAAATTGAAGAAATTCCTTAAACAATAATCGAAAATTAAACATTATAAGTTAAAATATACGAAATTAATAATTAACAGATGAGAAATAGACAAAATTCGGAAAAATTAATTTAAAAATAAGAAAAATGATTGAACTTGAAGACAATACTTTATATTTAAAATAGGGTCCAAAATTACGGAAAAAATTAAAGAGAGGATGAAAAATCGAAAATTGTAATTGAAATTTGAAGAAAACACTTTCATTATGACCAAAATAACTGAAAATTAAAGAAAATAATTTTAAAAAAAAGGTAATTAAGTTATGACAAAAAAATTAAATTGAAAAAAAAATTTTAAAAGAGAAGAAAAAATAAAGTATTAAAGAATTTCATTTGAAAATAACAAATAAAAAAAAAGATTATAGATTACAAGTTAAATTTAAGAAAAAAACAAAAAATGAAAAAAAATCTTTAAAAAACACTTTTTTTGAATTTAAAAACAAGAAAAATAATTAAAATGGAAATGATAATTTAAATATCAAGAAATATCATACAAATTGAAGTCATTAACTAAAAATTGACAAAAATAAATTAAGTTTTTAGGCTGTTTAAGAAAATGGAAGATATTTTTGATAAATTCAGAAAAATATTGATGAAATTAATAAAAAATTAAAAGAAATTTTCAATTGTTAGAAAATACAAAATACTACAAATATAAGATTAATAAGAACTAAAGTTCCAAATAAAATACTAAAAAATTAAAAAAATCTTAAAAAAAAATAATTGAAAATTAAAGAAAAATATGTTAAAATGTATTAAGAATGTAATTAAAACTTTAAAATCACCTAGAAAACAATTCAATTTTTTTAAACAATACTTTAAAATCGCTGAAAATAACATGTTTCAAATTTGAAAAGTTAAAAAATAATCTGAAATTGAATAAAAAAATATTTTAAGACAATACGTGAAAATTGTAGACGGAAACTAAAAGTTGAAGAAACTCGTTAAAAAATTTCAAACATAATTGAAAATTGTACGTTTCAAGTTAAAATTGAGGAAAATAATTGAATGAAGAAGAAATATACCAAAAATGACAAAAGTGCTTGAAATTGATTACAACAGTTTATAACTGAAGAAATAAAAAGTGAAAATTGAAGAGAATAATTGAAAAAGGGAAATTATCAATTTGAAATGACAAGAAAAATTTAAATTCAAGAAATTCATTTGAAAACACAAAAACAATTGAAATTGAAGACAATATTGTAAAATTGAAGAATTCCGTTTGAAAAAAAGTATCAAAAATAATTAAAAATTATAAGCTATAATTAAAAAATTGAAGGAAAAACCGAGAATTAAAGGAAATTATTTCAAATGGGAAAAACAATTTGAATTAAAAACTATAATTAATTATTAACAAACATAATTAAAAAATTTTAATTTTAATTAAAAATTCAAAAATAAAGAATTGAAAGCAAAAGAAAATCATCAAAAAAAGAAGAAAATTAGTTTAAAAATTCCAAATTTAATTGAAACTACAGTTAATTTTTTTCAATTAAACAAAGTAAATGAAAATCGAAGAAAAAAAAATAAAAAACATTACAATTAATTTAAAAATTGGACAAAAAATTTAATTAAAGACAAAAATTTATAAAACGTGAAAAAATAATTAAGAATTGAAGGCATTCAATAAAAATGCCGAAAACAATTGAAAGAAGAAAATAATGAAAATTGAAAAGAAACATTGAAAAATAAGAAAATTAATTCCAATTGTAGACAATAATTTAGAATTCTAAAAGAAATTTTTATTTGAAGAAATTGAGTATAAAATGATCAATGTTATTATTAAAAAATATAAGTGACGTGTTAAATTTGTAGAAAATAATTAAAGAAATTCATTTAAGAATAGAAAAAGTAATTGAAATTGTAGACAATACAGATTTAAAGTAAAGAAAAGTATGAGAAATAAAGAAAATAATTGAAAAACGTAGAAATTTCATGTAAACATACTTTAAAAAAATTGAAATTTGTAAAATGTGCCTTAAAAGTGACAAGAGACAATTCAGAGGATTGAAATTATAAACTGATGGTATTCCTTGAAAAATAATTGAAAATTAAAGACTTTAAAATAAAATATTCGAAAATGAGAAAAATAATTGAAATTGAAAACAATAGTTTTTTTTAAGAAGGAGCCAAAATTCCTGATGAAATTTAAATGCAAGAATAAAAATAAAAATTTGTAATTGAAATTTAAAGAAAAGAATTGAAATTCCATAAAAACAATTTGACTATGATTAAAATAACTAAAAATTGAAGAAAATAATTTTAAAAAGAAAGTTTTTTTAAATAATTTAAAAAAATTAAAAAATTGAGAACAACTTGAAAGACAACATTTTTTAATTTATTGAGGAAATTTACTAGAAAATAACAAATACAATTAAAGATTGTTGATTGCAAGTTAAATTGGAGAAAATCTTCAAAAATTTTGTTTTGAATTAAAGATTGGGAAAATAATAAAAATAGCAATAATATTTCAAAATTGAAGAAACCAATTGAATCAATTCGTTGAAAAGTATAACAATTGATTGAAAATCGAAGAAGGAAAGTAAAAGTTTAAGAAATTCGTTAGAAAATAACAAAAAGTAATTGTTAAAATTATAGCTTCATGTTAAAATTGATGGAAATAATTCAATGAAGTAGAAAAACATTGCCCTAAGTTGAATGAAATTTTATGTCTGAAATCGCAAAATCGTGAATTCTTAAAAATGACAGAAATTTTGTGAAAAATTGAATAGCTCGACCTTTAAAAATAATTATAAAAAATTAATCAAAAATATATGCGCATCATTTTCTCTATACCAAAGATCTATATTTTTGGCTTGCGTTATAGAAAATTAATAGTTCATTTTTTTCTGGGGCACCAAAATATATGGGCGATTCCACGTGAGATTTACATGCAGATTTCAAATTCGGCAAAAAATTTTTTTTTTCATTCTTTATTGAAAATTAAAAATACGTAATTTTTATATATTTTTTTTTGATCGCTTAGTTTTCGAGTTATAAATTTTAAAAATTTTTTGTTTTTAAAAGTAGACTTATTTTTAAACACATATATTTCTGAAACTATGTACTATGGAAAAATTTTGCCAGAATAGAAAAAGTTTAGTTTTTTATCGACTTTTTAATTATCTTAACAAACCCAAATAAAATTTGAATTTTTTTTTAAAAAAAGACAATTTTTTACAAACAAAATAATTTTTTTTTTGGGGTATCTTTTTTTTTATAGATACTTGGGGAAAATAAAAAAAGTTAATGAGTTAAAAAGAATTTATTTTAACCCATTAAGATCATCAGGCCCACTCTGAAACCTTTTGCAAACTTTCCTTATTTTTTCCAAGAATGTTAACAGAAAAAAACCCTAAATTAAAAAAAAATTAATTTTTTTATTCTCTTCTGGCAACATTTTTTTAAAGTGCATAGAAAAATTTTGGCCTAATTTAAAATCTGCTTGTAAATCTCACGTGAAGTCGCCTATATATACTTTTAAACTAAAGGCCTGGATCCGGCCCACCCTACAAAAATTTTCTAGTTTCGCCTATGCCTGTGTTTCAAGTTACTTTTACATAAAGATGAAATTTTTGTTTTGAAATCAGATCGAGTCATCAATGTCGGGTCCATATAGTAGTTCTTTCGCAGATGAAGCTGCTTCCAAAATCTCAATTTGCTGTTGCAATTTTTACCGGATTATCTTTAAATTTTGTAGACAAATTTCTGAAAATATATACTCTAAGAAAATGCAAGAAAAAAAATCGATTTATAGAGAAATATTAACCAAAAATTTGTTATTTCCTGCTAGCATGAATAAATAAAATAGCTACAATATTTGGTCACTCTTCATTTTAAATATATATCAGAACAAAATCAATCCGTTGGAGCAAAGTTGTGAAGGTAATGTTTAAATAAATTAAACAGAAACACTAGCACATTATATTTTTTAAGACAAAACAGTCTTTATTAGCAACGTTTCGTCAGTAATTCACTGACCTCTTTAGGCTGTAACACAATTAATATAACACTTAGGATATTATAATGATTTTTAACAACAAACACAAAGAATATTAAATTATTTGTTTAGATGTTATAATAATACCTTTAACGAGAAATTTGTTTAATACATATTTTTTGAATAAAATTAATTATCACTAAATAGTGACATTTGGCAAAACGTGTTTTGACAGCTGTGTTTGTTATAACAGCTTTTAAAAAATCTTTATATGCAAAAACTCCGAAAATTTCTATTCCTTTTAAAAACAAACAATTTTACTCGAAATGTAAAGATAGTTTAAAAGATTATAATATTTATGTTCAATTCCTAAAGTTCAAAAATCCCTCAAGAACGTAGTTAGATTAGGCAAGGATTATACAGATAAGTGGGAAAAAAGAGGTATTGTCTGTAAAATTTCCTGTAAACATTGTGAAGCTGTGTATTATGGCGAAACAAAAAGAACCTTAAGAGTACGTGTTAATGAACATAAAAAAACAAATCGCCTCATTTTAGAACATTGTAAAAAATATAAGCATGTATTTGACTTTGAAAACACAGAAATTGTCGACGTTGAGGACGATTGGAAAAGATGAACTTTATCTGAAATGATGTTTATAAAACACGACCATAATAGCATTAACATAAAAGAAAATATAACAGGGGTAAATAATATTTACAAAAAACTTTTACAAAAAATAATTGATTATATCATAATTTAATTTCAACGAAAATTTTAACTTTTAATTTAATATCTAATTTCTTCTTGATACTTATCTGTCTATTTATATTTCTGTTATGACTTGGCATTTAATTGAAATATTTTCGTTGTGTTTGTCAATTTCATTCGCAAAATGGTCAGTTTGTACCGTTCCTTGATAACGAAAACACGTTTTGACAAATGTCACTATTTAGTGATAATTAATTTTATTCAAAAAATATGTATTAAACAAATTTCTCGTTAAAGGTATTATTATAACATCTAAAAAAAATAATTTAATATTCTTTGTGTTTGTTGTTAAAAATCATTATAATAGCCTAAGTGTTATATTAATTGTGTTACAGCCTGAAGAGGTCAATGAATTACTGACGAAACTTTGCTAATAAAGACTGTTTTGTCTTAAAAAATATAATGTGCTAGTGTTTCTGTTTAATTTATTTAAAATTCACAACTTTGCTCCAACGGATCGATTCTGTTCTGATATATAGGGGAGTGGGCCCCAAGATGGACAGGGTCCCAAGATGAACATTTCGTATAAAATTTTTGTTTAAGGTGACAGCGCCATATGCTTTCTGTCATTTTTGTTGTTTGTATAGACGAAGATTTTGATGCACATTTGAAGAAAAAAAACCGGTTAGTTTTTGTTTTACACATACCATGTAATTTTGTGTCCAAAAAAGTTTTGTAACAGTTTTTTCTCAAGTTGGTAAAGTTATTTAAATTTATGATTTATAATGAGTACTGAACGTTTTAATATTCTTTATTTATCGTATAATAATATTTTAAAATGATTTTACTAATTCAGTATTCATATATATATTTTTACTGGGGATTAAAAAATTGTGTCATGTACCCTAAGATGGACAGGCCTAAAATCTCAATGTATTTTTTTGCATATTTTCGATTTTACACTTTTTTTAATAATTTTTTGAGCCAATTAATTAAAATTTTTTATTTTCCACCATAAAATGTGATTTTATCGTTAGAGAAGTTATTATATTGATATTTTTCGATATTTTATTACTTTTTACTGTTGAGCTATTAAATTGAAGTTTTTAGAAATTTTATTTCTTGATAAATTCCGTAAAATGATTAAAACTTAGTTCAAGAATTGTTACACGATGTTAATTTTTTATTTACTACTATTTTCAAAGACTTTTAAGAAGGTGTCCATCTTGGGGCCACTGTTTTTTAGACCGAAAATTTTAACAATTAGAAAAAATGCTTTAAAAAATGTTTATGTTCAAAATAAAATTTTATCCTTGTGGCCATAAGTTACCTTATAAATTGTACTTTCATCCGGTATAAAACATTTTAATATATTTTATTCGGTTTGGATTCTACAGCAATAAATCGATAGGGTGTCCAACTTGGGGCCCTCTCCCCTAAATAAAATAACTTTCAATCAAAAGAATATTTTGATTAGAATAAATTTGAGTTGTCGGTTAAATTAATTTCGTTATTCGCGAAAATATAGGTTGCATGCATCTTCCGAGATCTCATAGGCGGAAATGTATGTCACTCGAGATTTCTCGCGATGCCGGAAATGTACTGATTCCCGGATGTCAAGAGGTGAATTGAAACGTGGCGGGAAAGTCGAACTTAGTAAAGTGGTCGATATCGTGGAAGCAGCCAAGGAAGGAAGTTCGAAGCTGGAAATGCTCCCAGCATCTAGCACTGAGGAGCTGATACCCTTTCTGAAACGACATGGCGACGAAATGTCACCTTGCTTTATGACTGGATGAAAGAAATGAACCACTGTTATATTTTATGAAAAATTTTAAATTTTATTGCTCTAAACAATTATAATAATTACTAATCCAGAATTATTCTGAGCGAATCGGCTATAGATCACAGGTTCGTTAATAAAAGTAACATTTAATCAAACTAAACACTTCTAATTGCTTAATCAAAATTTACAAATTTATTACTAACTGTGTTAATTTCTGATCCGTAATTCAAACTGATCTAAATTAAAGGTACCTGAGAGACAAGTTTACACCAAAAGTTTTAAGAGCCCATGTTCTTTAAGTTTTTCAGTACTTTCCTCCCGCAACCTCTTTTAGCTCATGCTTCCTTTTCCACTTGGCATCTTCGGGTGTAAAGTTGAGCTGACACCTCCGGGTCACGCGAGCGCACTTACGGGGATTTTCCAAGCTGTAAATTACGAAAGTTGTAGAATTATTCGATGTATGGATTAAACGCTGCAATTTTACTGACTTTGCGTTTTTTTTTTGTTTCAGATCTCAGAGTATTCTGCGGAAAAGCTATTGGGGTAAGTTCATTCCTTACTCTTGATATTCAAGTTCTTTAGAGCGCTTTGGCTTTCCAGAAATCGCTGCTATATCGATCCATTCCTTTGCAGCCTACTGTTTCTCCTCTTAGCTCGTTGCAGAAATGCTAAACTGAAGAAATTACTGACCCGAATTTTTAGAATTGTTTAAAATCTAACCATTAACTGTTTTAAAATATTGTATTTCTGGGGCTCAATTATGTAAACTCACACTCGATTTCGATTTCGCGTTCAATTGTTATCAATAAAAATTGTTCTTAAAAATATTAATAGATGTAGCCAATTTCAGTGATTACATTTTTTTGAAAATGATACGCTAGTTTATTTTAAATTGCGATAAATGCAACAAATAAGGTGTAAAAAATAAAAAAAAAGTGTGTAAAGTGTAAGAACATGTTAAAATCTGTGATAAATTATAGTGTCATGACGTGATAATGATTATTGGGAAAGGAACAAGTTTTTGGTTACGTAGAGGTTAGCATTGTGTTTGTAAAATAATTATTTAATCTGTAACTAAAAAAAGTATTAATTGTTTGAGATGTTTTTAAGAAACTAAAATTTTGAATAATACTTTTTACAAAATGTTGATTGATAAAGTTTTAAATTTATAAATAAAGTAATTAAAAACAGATGTTTACATATTTTCAATGTATATATTTTGATGTTAGTTAGAATGTTAAATAAAAACTACAAATTTTGTGAATTTGCAGATGCACATTTAGTTTTAATTTAATAATCTAACCTACATCAAAATAAAACCTTAAAAATGTATATGAAGGTTAGTATTATGTTTGTAGAAAGAATTACCTATTAATTGTTTGAAACGTTTTTAAGAACCAAAAATTCTTAATAATGTTTTTTATTGACATAGTTTCAAATTTATTAGTAAAATAATAAAAATCAAATGCTTATACATTTTTAAGGTTTATCTTAAATTTTAAGAAATAATAAATCAATGTAATATAAACCTATTTATTTATATAAAATATATTTGTTAAATAATCACAAATTTGTCAAATAGTTTAAAAACTGAAATTTGTCTTTGTTATTTAATACTTAATTTAATTACTTTATTTTTCCCTTGTTTTAAATTAAATTTATTGATTCTAATTAAATATATATTTTACTAAAATTTGACGAATTATTCCAATTTAGAAATTAGAAATAATACATTTTTTAAAGTGGTTAATTTAATTTTTTTAATTTAACTTAATTTGCATCTGCAAATTCACAAAAGTTGTAGTTTTAATTTACTACTCTTATCAACATCAAAATGTAAATATTGAAAATATGTAAACATCTGTTTCTGATTACTTTATTAATAAATTCAAAACTTTATCAATCAACATTTTGTAAAAAATATTATTCAAAATTTTAGTTTCTTAAAAACATCTAAAACAATTAATACTTTCTTAAGTTACAGATTAAATAATTATTCTACAAATATAATACTAACCTGTACGTAACCAAAAATTTTTTCCTTTCCAAATAATCATCATCACGTCATGACACTATAATTCATTACAGCTTTTAACATTTCTTACACTTCACAACTTTTTTTTATTTTTTACACATTATTTGTTGCATTTATCGCAATTTAAAAAAACTACCGTACTATCATTTTCAAAAAAATGTAAACACTGAAATTGGCTGCATCGATTAATATTTTTAAGAAAAATTTTTATTGCTAACAATTAAACGCGAAAGTGAATGCGAAATCGAAATCGAAATCGAGTGTGAGTTTACATAATTGAGCCTCTGATTTCATGTGTCACTAGAAAAAAAGCGCACGCCAAATTTTATTCTTTCTTAAAATAATGTTTACCTTATTTCTCTCATTATATCATCTGTTTATTTCATATTATTGTCTCATGTTATTGTCTCATATCTTTATCTCACCTCTTTTATATAATTATATTATTAACACTTCTTTTACACTGTAATGACTCTTTAGTAACATTATAATAACTTTATTATTTATTAAACATTCACAATTAAATTGTTTATTAAACAGTTATCAATCACTTGTTTAATGAATCCACAATCGCGTTTTTTGGACAAATGGGAAATTTTTTTAGCATTTCATAACACTAACTTTATTGAAAATAAGAAGGAAATAAAAAATTTAAACACTTTCTAAATATTGTTACTTTAGTCAACACATTTTGCACACTTTCATTTGAATCACTGTCACTTTTCACATTTAATTTTTACTGTATATTTTCTATTAGAGTCACTTTATTACTTATTATTTATCACTTACAGTTCATTTCTTTAATAAACACATTTTGCTCACCGTATTAAGAACTATTCAACACAAGCTCTTAATAAACAATAAGCATATTAATACTATACACTTTTACATTAAACACATTTCTATTATAAACACTTAATAAAAAATACACAATAAGTAGCATTATTCACTTTCACATTATACACACTCAAGTTCTATTCATTGATAACTTTCACTACCATGTACTTCTATACCACGCACTAATGTATTTAACTCTCTTTTCGTTGAAGCTCGAAAATATTTTCTCTTTTCCAAAACCAATTATAACACTCATTATGCAAGGGTTGGCTTGAAAAACGATTGGCTTATTTAGTCTATTGTTTGTATTAAAAAATAAAATTTAAATTTCAAGGTAATTTGTATAATGAGCTGAGAGTTTCCTTTTTCGTAAACTTTTAACAAATACCTTCTTTCTCCAACCAAGGAACCAGGTATAAAAATATCCTTTTTCGTTAACTGTTAACGCTTTTCCGTTAACTTTTAACGCTTACCTTCAGTACTCGTTTTTTATATAGAAATTTGTATAACGAGTTGAGAGTTTCCTTTTCCGTAAACTTTTAACAAATACCTTCTTTCTTATTGGAAGAATATCTATCTTAAACTACCTACAATCTATGTCTCTCTATACCGTAACGGACGAACAGCGTAACAGCTAAAAGAGTAACAGGCGATTACGCTTTATCAATTCTTCAACAATTGACAATTTTCCAAATATTTTTAATAACCAATTTACCAATTCTCTAAGATTGTCACTTTTCCAAATGTTCCAATAACCAATTTAACCAATTTACCAATTCTCCAAATGTTCCAAGAACCAAGGTTTCCAAATGTTTTTTCAAATGTTCCAATAACCAATTGTTAGCTGACAGTAGAACTACCTACGATCTTTTTCTCTCTATACCGTAACGGACGAACATCGTAACAGCTAAAAGCGTAACAGATTTATAGCTGGCTGATTTCTTATACAGGACTTCCTTAGTCTATTTCTTACATATTTTTTTTTACTTATAAGTAAATTTTCTAAGCAAAAGTGATCTATGCAGCTTAGACATGCGCAATAGTGATTTGTGCAGCTTAGACATGCGCAGTAGTGATCTGTGCAACTGGGACATGCGCAGAAGTATTCTATGCAACTATGACATGCGCAGTAGTGATCCTCGGCACTGAAACATGCGCAGTAATGAGGTCATTATTGTCAGGTGATTGAAAAATGTTTTACTGAACATAAGAAAATATATCAAACGGAAATTCAAAATAAAAAGTTAAATAACAAGAAAATTATATTTTTTAATAGATGTATAAGTTAAAGTTAATGTCAGTTGAAAAATCAGGTTCACTAAAAGTATTAAATTATAATTTCAAGAGTTTAATTTAAAAGAATAATATTTGTTTGATTGAAAAATCTTGCGTAATATTCTGTGACAGGATGCCAATTGTTACACGTTTAGATGGTCGATAAGGCTCGACGTTATCAGGAGAAGCAAGTTGCTTTGCAAAGGATCCATTTCTTGGCGAAGAGGGCAAAGGAAAGATAGACGATCTTTCACAGGGGATGAGAAACAGGGATGGGTTGAGCGGTTGGTTAGCAGAAGCGTAATAGGTTGGAGATCAGGTGTCAAGTGTTACCTGAAGCTGAACTTACACCAGTCAATCTTATCCACCTGCTACTCCCTTATATTATGTTCCTCAGCATTAATAACTTTGGCACAATCTATACCTTTCACTTCAACTGTGTTTCCCTTTTCCAATCAAACTTCTACTTTTTTCAAATATATCTTTGATGTATAACGTCCATTTTTCACATGTTACAATGAAACTTTTTGTGTTCAGATTAATATAGGATAAATGTACGTATTACTGAGAATGCCCTAATTATTGCGGTCTTTTTAAAAAGTTACTTTACACTGTTTAAGAGAATACAGTTAATTCAAATTGATTGAAAATATTATTTAAAACCTTACTTGATGCAAATGCTGATAAAAATGTATTTATTAATAATTATAAATAATTTAGTTATTCAAGTTTAAATTACAACTTACCGCAGTAATTGGTATAAGCATGTGTTTCTATTACTGCTGACACAGGGGCAACCTAACCTCCAAATGCATGTTATTCTCGACGCAATAATTGAGGCACAGTAATTCATGCTTGCGCGCAGTAATACCGGCACAGTAATCCATGCATGCGCGCAATAATACCAGCACAGAGTATTCGTTTGTAAATTTGTTTTCTTTAAGAATACATAATTTATTTTTATATTTAAATTAGGTATTTAGCGTTTAATACATAACAATCTTTTAAAATCAGCCAAATATTTATCTATCGTTTGTATTTATCGTTCTCTTCAATCTTTTTATCGGACCTCGATTTTACACCGCAGTAATTGGTACATTTACCCTATTAATGTAATTTTTGTAAAATAAATTCTTGAATTTAAGGAATGAACAATTAAGTACATATTTCAATCAATATGACAACATTTTGCAGATAAATCAATGCCTACGAAAGAAAAGTAGAAGGAACAAATAAATAAAATAAATAATTACTTTTTAATTTCAAATTAGACGTTTTCAATTAATTAAATAGAGAATAGTTGTTTACTCTTAGCATTAATTCGTGAAATAAAAATTCTAAGTTAGAATTCAGATGTTTTTTTTTTTAATTCACTAAGTGGTAAGATTTTTAAAAAAAGAAAACTCACCAATTTTCAAATTTTAACCTCAAATTTTGATTCAGCGACCAAAAACTCTAGTCTACTAAAACATCGGAAACAATAAATTAGAATTATACAAAAAAAGAAAATATCAATTTTGTAAAAAATAAGACACTTTGGATGAAAAAGGTGCTTAAAAGAAATTAATTCAATATTTTGAAAAATCCCTGTGTCTGATTTTAGATACTTATGAGTTTAATAATTCTACCAAATTTTATTTAAATATGTTTAACCGTTCTCGAGATATCCTGTTGATAAAAAAAGTTTATTCACACACTCACATACACAAACAAAAATTAGAAATTTTTCTGTGAAAAAAAAGATTATGCATTTTAGATGAAAATGAGTCCAATTTTTAAAAATCGAAAAATTTAACGGTCACAAAGTTTTCTTTTTGATAAAAAGAATGACCCCAAGTGACAATTTTCAAACAATTTATTGTATTGTCCGCCATATTGGATACGCCATTTTGAATTTTTAAAATTGGACATCATGTTTGCAATCAACAACTTCAAAAACAACAAGTATCGTGAAGATCAAACACCTCTTTTCTAAAATATTGTTTACTTCTCATAAAATTTAGTTGGGTGTCTAAAAAAAAAGAATTCGCAACTTTTGATTTATTATTTTCCACTGTGCCGATAAACATTGAATTATTTTTCTAGTTCTTGTTTTTGTCAAAAAAACAAAATAATTTATTTAAAAAATTTTGATTCTATAATTAAAAAATAGCTCTTTTATAAACGTTTGGTACCTTGTATGTAGTAGAACTTTTTTGTGAAATATACTTTTATTTTTACAGTGTAATCAAGATTTATTTTGTAGTCCAAATACATATTTTATTGAGTTAATTAAACAAAAATGGACCTGGATTCTGATACGTGACTAACATTAAAAAGTGTAACTCTTTATTTATCGAATCAAAACAAAATGGTTTTTACAAAATTGATTGTCAATTAAATTTAAAAACTTTCTGCTTTGGCACTTTCCTTGATATGATGAGTAGAAACAAACTATTACTACTTTCTACAGAAAAGTGCCAACACAAAAAGTTTTTAAATTTCCTTGATTCTAAATTTTGTAAAAACATTTTATTTTGTTTCAATAAATAAAGAGTTACCGTTTTTAATGTTACTGACTAATCTGAATTCCATCCCAGAAAGTTAAATTTCATCATTTTTATTTTAATTAAAATACTATTTACTTTGTGGAATTTTTTCCGTGAAAGTTTTAACTGAGAACATAATAGCTTGAGAACAAGGATGTGAATCATAGTTTAGCAATCGATCAGAGAATGTAGGCTTTCTGTATCGGTTTGTTGTGAGAACATATTTTGTACCATTACTAGAATATTCAAGAGGCTAATTTAATTTATTTTCTATTGAATGCTCAAATTGAAGTCACCGTCATAATTGTTAAAAATTATGTTAGATAATTTGTTTTTAAGAATACATGTCATTGACTTATCTGTAGAGAATTATATGGAGTACAAAGTTAAATAAGAAAAACGAATTTGAAAATTTGCAGAAAGGCAAAGTTACTAGAAGTTATTATGACCCATTGGACAATTGGGTATTGAGTACAGTGTTGACAACATGAGGCCATAGTGATGAAGAGTAGCCACCTGCTGTTTAGGTAAAAGGGTGATTTTTTACAGGGATGGGCACCTAACGTCAGTGATACGGCTCTGGATGCCGCCCTTCCGCCCGATCAATATTGCGTTGGTGGGGCTGAAACAGGGTAGTTTTGACGGGTTGAGGGGTTGGTACGTTTCCTCAACTGAACAGTGGGGGAGTTGTGAAAGATCGTGGTAGGGGGATGAATGTGTGCGGAACAGCCAGCACTGTCATGGCGCCGCGCACCACTGACAGAACAGCGCTCGCGGTTTTGACGCCTTAAATCGAAGTAGCACGTTTCACGATTTTCAATCATTCACTTGATTACAGTTTGTTTCAATCTTCGAGTGACAAAAACCAAAGTTGACGCGGTCCCACCTAGTCTGATATCTATCAAAACTGTGCTTTTATTGTTGACTTAAGACAAACTTACTTCCAGTGGTGCGTGCTGTTTTATGCGGTATCGTGAGAAACCAAGTAGTTACATCAACGCCCCGAAAATTTTCCATTTTTACACATCAATTTGTACGAGTTGTGGACTGGTGACTTTCAGTGTTGTTGATCTCATTTTATTATAGACTAGCTTTGTGTTACTCGAAGGTAATCAAGAAGTTGAAGGTTCAAAGTGTGGAGGGTTAGTCAAGTTGTGTGATGCACGAGTTGGGCGGAGGTTAGAAACTTGGTGCGCTTAGATTATCGATACTTGGAGTGCCAAGAGGTGTCGATGATCTCTGACCACGAGGTGATGCTAGTTTGATTAGCTGGTCATCTAATGCATTTGCTGCCGGCGAGGACAAAGAGACTTTTGCCATCCTCGATAAAAAAGCCGGGAATTGATCTGCTTGAGGATTAGTGCAAAGAACTTGATATAATTCTGTGGCTTTATAGAGTGAAAGTGGGTGGAAAGCAGTGTTGGGTGCAAAAAGCGTGTTGTGAATAATCAGGGCTTCTGAAGGATTGACGAGGGGTCGCGAAATTGGCGAAAATAGGTGTGGACAAGAGTTGTGGGTTTAGGACTGTCAGGATTTCACGGCACGGACCAGAAGGATCAACAATGTCCTAGCGAAGGCAGTATCTTGCCTGGGCATTCCCCTTATCCTGCTCCATTTCACCTACACCCGCTCCCATACACGAACCGACCGCGACCGTCCAACCTATATCCACCCACCCAGCTGTACCTATCCACGTACTTTCTCTCTGTCTCTGCGACACACACGAGCCGTGTTCCCAGATTCTATACACAATTACCAACACACACGTGCCTGTGTCTGAGCCGGAGAGACACGAGCTTCCTGCATCCATCCAAGTCCAAAGTACTTAATCCGGAGGGTGATCCTGACCCCACCCGCTCGACTCAACCGAGGAAGAACCACACCCCGGCGAGGATTTTGGCATCCGGATTTATCAGGCTCCTGGTAAGCTTGCAGTGTAACACTACTGGGTCTGGGGATGCTTTTGACGTTAGGGGTATCTTTATGAGTTCGGTGCACATGGCGTGTCGACACGTTGCCTGCAGTTTGCAGTGCGGTCGCACAGGTTAGGTAACTAAAAGGGGAGCACTGGGTCTAAATTCCTTATTCATCTTGAGGTTCTCCCATTGGCCTGCATTTCCAGCTCTCTGCCATTCATAATATTTAATTATCTCTCCAGCTACCCTCCTCGTTTCATTAAATTTTAAAGCACATGGAGTGGGTTCTATCATTCACTTCTTTAGATTATATAGATTCATGCAACTAATTAACCATTTCTTTACGTTTGCATGTTTTCTATGTTAACTTCTTAATAATAGATTTAATATCCGATCTCACTAATTATGTTTAGGTTTATATTTTAAGTTGTGTTATCAGAAATGTACTCAATTGTAAGAAGCCCTGTACTAGACGATGTTCTAATTACCCAGATCCCAATATAATAGCTAATTGCTAGCTTGCAATTGACCTCCAAGCAATGTTCGCATTAGGCAGTTAAGTGTTGTACGCTACAAGATCCTACGAATTATCTAAAATCACGACCATTTTCAACGTCATGTGACACTGTTTCAACATTAATCTCAAACAAATGTCAGCCATGAAGACAATGGCAAAGACATTGAAGATTATGTGAAAATGTTGCGGAATGAATAATGAGAAGGTTGGATCTGAAAGGGAAAATTAATACCTTGTCATTATTTACAGACCCCCCATTACCACAAAGATGACAATCAAATTATTTTTCCGGACGTTAATGAAAAGCTGCTGAAAATGGTTTGACAAATATTTATCAACAATAGGCTTAACATTCGTTGGGATTATTTTAATTTTGTTTTCCGGTCCGTAAAAATAGTTTGAAATAAAAGCATATATCAAGATTATAGCTACCGTAAACTATTAGCAACTGCTTACAGTTTAATGAAGCGTAATTTCTAACAAGACGTTCAAAGCATACCAAGTAATCGGATCTGATCAGATCACTTGTGCCTTTGTCGATGTTAGGTTCTACCTTTGACGCATATTGAAGGAGGAAAACCCCTCTGCAAGTGGTTTTACAGTTCACTGCACTGGTCAATTTTGAGGATGTTCGGAATGTAATTTAGAGCACATAACATTTCAATTCACGTTTTATGGGTTAATTCATTCTCTACTGTTGTATTTTTTGGGAAAAACAGAAAAGCTTCTTCGAAATTTGTCGTCTTTTAACAGACTTAACTTCAAAACAATGACCCACGAATCAGTCTGGGTGTTTCGCTTGAAAGAAGCAGGGAAAACTTATTTGTTTTCTTATCTGTTCATCAGACCGAGGGATACAGTAAGTGGGTTAGGTTTAGATTTGCAGTGAAATTTCTTGAGGATTGGCCGAACAGAGATAATTAAGATGAAGCGTTGTGCTCTATTCTTTCCCTCCATTAACTCATTTAACCTGGATTTTTCACTTTCACGCTCCCGTCCTGCTGCCGAGCTTCATCTATTATTCCATTGGATTCGCCTCTCACGGAACAATTTTAGCAACAAGGGCAATCTTGTTAAAGGATCAATTTTAACAATGGTTTTGTGAATGATATTTTTTGAAACACGATTTTAGAAACACAAATTCTTTTCCTACATTGACTTTTCAAGTAATATTCATCTAATACATGCTTTCATCAATATTGTAAATTAAGTACAAACAAGTTTTTAAAATTGATGTTGAATAATCCAATATTCTGAATTAGGCAGATCTAAATTCTGGATTATCGGTAAAGCTGATTATATTAAACTACAAGCATTTTGTGGGCAAGGGAGCTGAACACTTTTGCTACCAAAATTATTGTCCATTATATGTTCCGTTATTCGATAATGGCATAAAATATGTATATGACTAGCGACCGCAGGATTTTCGTAGTGAAATTCCATTGCGTGCTGTAATAGCATTTACTTTTGACTAAACGAGGAGTGACCAAGCTTTGATTTATACTGTCAAGCTTTCCACTTTGCTATGTAGTGCCCATTATATAAACGCACAAAGTAATTAAACATTTTGTCCTGACTTTATCACAAGCATTTTACAGTTTTAAGAAAATTTAAAACTGGGACAGAGTCATGTCGCACTCGGGAATTATTGCTGCAGTTTGCAAAATCGAAGTCGAGTCACGATATCATCAAATGCCAGAATTAGCCTTCGGTCATGATATGCTGACGTGCCACGAGCTCCATATTCTATTCGGTTTACTGAATTTAACTTTGCAGAAAATTTTCTATTTGAAATTCGTTGGCAATCAGTTTTTGAGGGTCATTGTGATAATAATTAATTAAACAACAAAATGTCCAAAGCTAAAGTACTTTTAATAGGTTCAATGTCTAGTGTTCCTGACAAGTCGAGTAAAGTTTCTCAGCATTGCAAGCATCACCACATTTAACATTTCTCGTTTATTTGACAAGCATTTCAATTTGTCAGTTCGAAAATAGGCAGCTAAGCGAATACCGACCGAGGAATATGAGGACTAAAGCAAACCTTTCCTGTTTCCGCCGCACTCGTCATTTAATCATCAAAGTGAATTTGGCGCTCGGCCAGAAATTGCGCTATGCTTCGAAATTTCCAACGAATCTTCTGTAACCGCGTCTAAGTGACGAGAAGTTAACTAATCTTCCACAAGCTAAAAGGCGTTGAGGAAGCTGAAATTTTCGAAACCAACTCCGTATAGCGATATGAACAACTTCATATCTTCTGTTTAGACTTTCAAAGCGTTTCATGCATCCAGAGTTGCAAAGCGAATAGTTCTTGTTTGAATGTGAGCTTTACAAGCTTAAATATTCGAAGTTTATCGTAATATTTGAAATGCTGATCATTCGTCTGCAACTAAAGATAACAACACTATTGAAAAGCTGATCAAAAGTTTTATAATTTTTTTTTTTAAATTCAGCCTATTTTACAATTATTAAGGGAGGAAAACTCTTTAGACGCCTGAAAATCAATTATTTTTTGTGATTTTTTTAAAGGTGATAAAATAATTTGATTATATTTAAAAGTTTCAACATCATTTTATTACTACTTTATATATTAAAAAAATATATGTACATATATGTATTTTTTACTTTAAAATGGCGGCTTTATGTGCGATATCAAAAAGTGCTGTAGTTGTAGCATTTGTTCTAATGATCTGAAATTAAAATTACCGACTTTGTTCGATTATTGAAAAGTAAAAGGACAGGATAAACCTAGAAAATTATAGAAAAATGTAAAATTAAAAATTTGTCAGACTGTTTGATGAAGTGTTCAAATTTTCGACTATTTTTTGACACTTGTTATACCAAAGAGTACTGTAACCATTAAAATAACTAATTTAAATAATATTCAAAGAATAAATATTTAAATTTATGGTTACACATACGTTGCATTTATGAAGTTAAATAAAATAATAAAATAAATATCCTTGGGCGCCGCGCCGTTAACAAAAAAAAAATAACAAAAAACTTAATTTAAAATTAAAATAATTTAAGCAACGTAAAAAGAAAACACTTACCAGGCTACTCAATTTAATCGGTGGTAGAGTGGTTTGTAATTGTTTGTGCAAATTTAATAATTTAAAATAAAGAAATCCAAACTTTTAAATAAATTTTAGTTAAATAAAACATTCAGATTGACAATAAAATTTTTGCAATAGAATAATCCAAAGATTTAAGGTAATATTAATTAAACAAGATTTTATCTTGGTATAAAACGTTTTACAATAATGTTTTTAATAATTAATTTTATTGATCATAACATAGAAAATAAGGAACAGCAATTAAAGATTAAAAAAACGAATTGACCCTTCGTCACGATATATCGTTATGGGTCAATAATCAAGTTATCATAAATCGGATAATGGTCAAAATTAAATTTCAATTTTTAAATTAATAATATATTAAAGGAAGAAGTCAAAATCAAAATTTAAATTATATAATTCAGTTGAGAAAGAATCAAAATGACATTACAATTTATTTCAATTAATTCGGGGGTTAGGTCAAAATAAATCACTTTTAAAATGAAATAGGGAAAAGGGTCAAAATAAATTATGTTTAACAAATATTGAAGAATAAATCAAAATTCAAAGTAAAAAAAAATTCAAAATTCCAAATGTAAATGTTCAATTTACTTTAATTCCATATGGTAAAAAAATAATAACAAATTCTCTAGACACTCCTGCATTGTTTTCTAATACTGAATAATAGTCAAAACTTCACCATAAAGTATTAAATAGACTAAATCCAAAAACTTGAATGAAATTAATTAACGATAAGTTTGTATGTCGATTTTAATGGTCTGTTGATATAGGAGCTTCTCATAAAAATACGGAAGGCTAGTCGAATTCTTCCAAGAATATTAAAAAACAAAAACTATTTGACATACAGAAAGGTTGGAACACAGCAATCTGATCCAAATTAAATTTTTAACAATATTTAATAAAATAATATTCTTGGGCCAGGAATTTTGAGACCTTAGAAATGGATTAATACTTACTTACTTCTACGCGTAGTAACTTTGTTATTTTTTCAAATATCAGTCTAAAACTTTTACACGATATTTTTAAAATGTTGTACTTTTGAAATATGCAACAAACAAAAAATAGATTTTTTTAAACTGTCACATATGAAAAGTGCCTTAAAAACTATTGTTTCAATCATTCATTCGCAAACTTATTTCCTTTCTAAAAAATTGGTTAAAATTTTAAACTTCTCCATAAACAAACCTAGTTCTTATATCCGTAACAGTTATGACTTCATTGAAAAATTAAAAAAGTTGACTATTCCTGATGACCATGTCCTGATTAGTTTAGATATTACTTCTTTATTTACGAACATCGGCTCAAAACATGTACATAACAAAATCAAGCATTAAGACCCCGGAACATATTCTTTATTTGATTCCCCTACTAAAAAAGAATTGTTTAATAAAAGTAACGACAGAGTTAAAATTATGAGCTAGAACAAGAAATGCTTTATTATGAAATTTGTTTTCTGTAGTAGTATTAATATAAAGGTCATGAAAAAATAATGCCTTGTGCATTATTATGGGAATGCTTCCCCCAGCTTAGGTTAAACTAACTAGCAAGGGAAATTCATTCTACGTAAATAATGGACACGGGAAACAAAAATGTGGTGAAATAACGCCCCTTTGGCACGACCATCGTTACTGTATTGCGGTATTCAGGCACAACGTTCAGAAATTGAGTGTCCGTGGCTGTGCAAAGAACACCATAACCATAACACCAGCCATTTATGATGATCTTTCCCGTTTTACACACGTTCAATATTTAATCGAACTGGACGCAGATGCAGGAGGGTTTATCGTTGACTCTTTGTGGAAAATGCGGTTGTAGTACGGCATACGCTTCACAATTAGCTCAACATATTGTTCATTATTTGTAAAAATTTATTGCTGTTTATATTCGGATCAAACTCTTAAAATTGGATTTCATAATCCTATTATTAATTACAAAATTAATTTAAATCAAAAGTAAGCAATGATTACTCTTTTTATTTCTTTATTTTATTCTATTTAGTAATATTTAATTTACATGTTAATATTTATTTTGGATAAAGTTCCGAATAAGACCTTCCGATTTTTATGAAACTATGTATACTTACGTATTTTGATGTGCTGATCACGAAACTGATAGTGAGAGTAGGCGACTAAATCATTTTTATGATAAAAACCATAAAATTTTTTTTTGCATTTATTTCTTGAAATATTTAAAATATCAAAAATCCCTATATATAAAAGTTTTGGGTCTGATTAAAATACATATTTTATGTCAGAAACATTTTTTACTAAAACCGATTAGTTTATGAGGGAAGTGCAAAAAACCAGAACTCATTGTAAATTAACGTTTGCTGAACGGAGTGTGAAATGGGCTTTAGAGTGCGAATAAGAAAAATAATAACTGAATAGATGTTTTTAACAAGTACAGTAAATTTGACAATTTACAACGTTGGCAGTAGTGAGATTGTGTGAATCTGCTCACTGTTACCAACAAAATCTCAGTCTACTGCGTAGACGCGACGCTGCGAGTCATACCAGTCATACGTCTGTTTGTTTACATCGTTTACATATTTTCGGTTGAGTGAAGCAGAGGTAAAAGTAAGTGCCGCGATAAATAAAATTAATATGAATAAATATCATTAGTTGCCACGTTCGGTGTGGCATCTTGTTTTAAATTTTTTCGTGTCGTATTTTTCTGAAATAGTTAAGAGTGAAAACCTAACCTCAAATATTGTTTCGACATTTATTATGTTTTGAGTTGGTATTTTTTGTGACGGATGGCCTTTACGTCCTTTGCTACTTCACCGTATTTCTGGAAACAATTTTTAGTTTCTCAGTGTTTTTCATTTTGAAATACATGCTCATTGTTAATAGTTCTATGTAAATTTTTACTATTATTTAAATATTTTCAATTCTTTTGTTTTTTACACGCCATTTTTTAGAACTTTGTTATATCACTGCTATTCTTTTTTAAAAGAATAGCAGTTTTTAATTGTCACAAGTAAGTTGTTCTTTCAGTTCGATTAGACAACAATTTTCAGGATAAATAAAAAATTAAAAAAGAATGTCGAAAGCGATCAGCAGTGTTTTTGGTACGCAATTAAATGTTCAAGTGGTATCAGCTATCACAACATTACCATTTAAATAAAAATAAAAAGTTTAAATTGACAGTAATTTGTAAATAACGTATTATAAATCTTCATTTTCTAGTCTTCTCTTATTCTGCACGAATTTAAAAAATACAATTTTTTTTTAAATAATCCCGACTCGAACGCCGTTGTTAAAATAAATTGGTACGAATTAGATTTCTATCCAATTTAAACTGAATTTTTTCCACTCATAAAATTTGCATTTTTTACTAAATGAACTGGAATTTTCCAATTTCTGAAATAAAGTGAATTTATTTTAATACGAAACTTCTATTCAAGGTTCGCTAACTTAATTCTGACATTATTTTCGGCCACTTTCTGTTCGGTCGTTTTAATTAGCAAAACGTTCATGTTGAAATTCTGTTTTAGGTCAAAGACTTTAAAAGTCGTTTCTATTTTATCTCAATGTGATATTTTAATTTGTCAGTTTGCAAATGTTTTTTCGAGTGAAATGCAATGAATTTTACATTTCTAATTTACGCAAAAGGAATTGTAAGCACCGGAAAACTTATACAAGGAGAATATATTATACATTGGATATACCAGGAAAATTAGCATTTAATCGATAATAGTCTGATAAAATTTTATACTATATTTATGCTACGATTGCATAGAACATAAGAACTGTCGAAGGGAATTTTATTGCCTCAACGATTGTTTCGTCCCTCTTTTTCACCCCAATGTTTTTTTTGCTGAATAAATAAAAGCTTGTGATGAATAAAAATAACATCGGAGGCTAAAATCTGTCATACACAATTTTTCCTTACCCTTGATGTGTTTTAGTATCAGGGGTCTGTAGAATAGTATTTTAGCACACAAATTTTGGAGATTAAGATTTTTCTAATACTTTCAATATTTTTCTTGTCCTCCAATATTATTTCTGTAACGTTTACACTTTCTAAATTGGTGTAAAGGGATGGTAAGGAGCCATATCAAATTACAAATAAAACAGTACATACAGTCAATCAATTTTAAAATAATTTGTTGGATAATCAACAACTAGATTTAGTTGACAAATTTACATTTAGAAGACTGTTAGAGGGTTCTTATGTTCAGCGGTTTGGTACGATTGCTGGGGGATAGATGAGTGATTCTTCTAAGTTTCTAAAATTATGAAGACCTACATTAGAAAATATAAACATTAATCTCAAAACTGACATTTAAAAAAAAATTATATCTAACTCGTGGATTGGTTTTTAAAGTTACATGATGAGTCTCCCGTATTAAGATAAACTTATCCACCCTTAGAATTGTCTTCTACAACTTTAAATGGTTGCCTTCCATTATGTCGCTTAGGTAATCTTATCCTTTAACGTCGGTTCAATGCTTCTGCTTGTTTCGTTACTTCTGGAGCCTTTCAGTAGACGGCACATGATCGATACTCTTCTTTAATATAACGTGGTACAAATTTCGAAGTCTAGGGGGTCAATTATGTAACTTTTATTATATCTACATTCCGGGTTTCCGCCAATCAACCTTTAGATATTCCAGATTTCGACATTACACATTCCCATAACGCAGATTCCATCATTTCAGATTTTGTCATCCTCACATCCCATCATCCCGAATTCCGTCATTCCACATTTTACATTCCATATTACAATATTCTACACACAGCTATTCCGGAAACCTCTATTCCACATTCCAACATCATAATTCTGTTACTCAGAATTCTACCTGAAAATCTGAAATGCTTTGAATGTTGGAATCTAGAATATCCGGATATGTAATAACAATGAAGTCCGGATTCACGGGATTTTGATATAATTATATCCAGAATTTTACAATGTGGAATAACGGAATCCTGAATTTTAGACTATGGAATAATAGATTTAGATTATTAAAAACTGCGAATACGTCACATTTGTACACCCGGTATACAGACCAATTGGAAAGCCACGCACGATGTGGACTGTATAAAGACCAAAACGGAACTGTACTGCTTTATCACATCAGGCCCTCGCTGATAGACCAAAAAGGGTGGGAGAGCGCCCACGAACGATCCGGGCTCCATCCTGTAGAAAGAGAGAAGGAGAGGCATCGCCACAGAACAGGGGAACTCACATCTTAATAGGAACCTTAAACTCAATTAAAGATTTTATGACAGATTAATTCACAATTCCTACAGAAAGTCATAAACCACCCATTTAAATCTTGCAAGAAATCCTCCTTATAACTTTAAATATTTTAAACATCTGTCAGAAGATCCCAAAAAGAGTTCAAAATTTTTGATATGATGTGTTTTTCCCACTACTATGACCAATACCCTCTCTCTTTCTCTACAGAGCGGAGTTCGACACCCAGGTAGAAGCTTCCCTAAATTCCCACTCTGCTGCTATGGGTCAGCCTAGTGTGGTCGTTAACTTCAGTTTCCTTTTGGCTATCTAACAGTATACATGGTTCCAGTTTCTAAATTTTTATCTCGATAATACTTTATGGATACTTCGTTAGTGATTATAATGGGTGAACAAATGTGACGTATTCTTATTTGATAATAAAATTAATCATGTTTTACTAATCGGTTTAAAAATTTTCAGAAAACTTCTTTGGGTATATTAATAAATAACTTTCTCACTGGAAGTTCTTTCTAATTAGAACTATCTAAAACTTCCCCGCATAGTATTTTTAAGTGAAAGTTCTTCGAAAGGAATAAGAAAATCGCAAAAACATAATTTTCAAGCATATGATTGCTAACGTTTGAAGAAGTAGTTACAGCACTGTTGCTCACGTTTCGTGAATTGTGAACACGCAAGAGCGTCATTGTAGGAGGTCGTAGGTTGAAGGTCTTGTTGATTTGAAGATTACAGGCGGGCATTCCGCCTACTCTCTCTGCATCGTACTAAGCTCTACCGAGACTATTATTCCTAGTCCAGTAACGATGTCTTTCAACCTTCTTAGATTCTCATTTCTGGGAGTTTTCGTGCCAAGCTGTCGTTAAATCCGAATTCTCGCGTCTAGCACAGCTGCCGAAGGCGCTGCGGCTATGATTGGTCGTTAAAATTGTCGCGTGATAAGCGCTCGTCAAGACAAGTCTTCACTGAAAGACACACTGCACAAACTGCAATCGAAAAAAATTCAAACCAATTGTTTTCAATCCAAGATAAAAACGACTGTCTTCTTGTCAAAACCAGCAACCTCCACTTCTCTTGTTAATGTCTCAATTTTTAAAATATTTTTATTGAAATTGAGAATCAAACGAATTTTGATATAGGTTATAATTGTCGCTCTGTTATTCTTGATAATTTTGAAACTGTTATTATTAATAATTTCGTATAAAAACAAAATGCAATGTTTATATTGAAAATTCAATTTGGTAGAGTTACAAAAAGGAGATTATTATGTTACTTTCATAAAAAGTGTTCAAAGGAAGGCTTTGTATACATTAACAGGATAGATTGCTTTCGCTTTTTCTTGTTTCTTTAGGCGAGAAGAATATATAACTAATATATATATATGTTTACGACTGATAGTTTGCAAGAACTCTTCGACTTACGCTGACAAATAACTTTAGAATTTCGAGCAAATATTGTGAGTGTAAACAGATTTGTCACTCCTCGCATGACCGCTGGTCCGAGCTGCAAACCGGCTCTGCCACGATTAGTTTGTAATGCAAACACTGCTCCTCTGAATGAAAGCTCCTTCAAAACCGAGATGAAATTTGCCATGTTTATATTTTCATTCATTTGATTTTGTGAGTTTCAATAGAAATAAAATTTTCTTTGATGAAAGTCAATGGGAAAAAAATATTAAATTTAATAGGGCATTACTATGACCACAACAATCGTTGAACAAATTTACACCTTCATAATTTCCTTCTTCCCTTTCAAAGAGTTTCACATCACAATGAATGCATTCCTCAGTCATTTGGCCAAAATAATTCTCGTCAACTAAACCCGCCATGACATCATTTTCAACCCAATACTCTTGTACAATATCATCATTGGGTATTGTTTGTAAAATGAAAGCACAAGATCACAAATTTTCAAAAAAAGTCATGTAACTCATAGTCAACTAATGTGAACTCATAAAAAAAACTAATGTAATCGCTTAAATTCATATATAAACTCATCAATATCACTTACCAGAAGCACTTCTTCTTCTTCTTTTTCTTTTTAATTGTTTATGACAGTTTAACTATCAATGTAAGTACACGGTATATTGTGAGTCTAGTATTTTAATGCAAATGTTTACATTAGTTTGAAAAGCGATTAAAACTCGTTTCGCTCCAAGTTTGACCTTATTAATCATTTAAATAGAATTTAAAGCTATGCGTGTCAGTGAAACTGAAGTCACTCTCTCAGTCTCCCTTTTGCCTACTTCTCCATTCCTGGCTTAAGTCTGCAACTACTTAACCTCTAGCATATTATGCAAGCGGTGTCTTCCCGAGCTATTCGTGGCCTTACTAAGTAAGTTTACACCATCTGCTTTAGGCATCTTGCAGAAATCGTTTAAGTGCCGATATATTAGAACCTGCCCAAAGATACCGAAACTCGTTCTAATGATGACATAAATGTTTAAGTGCATACAGAAGATCAAATTTTGACTTTTAGTGTGAATAAACTTGCTAAATGTAATTAAAAGTTGTAATACGTTTGAGATTTTGTAGGCATTAAATTATCTAAATTTCCTTTCCCCAATTTTAAAGAAAATTTTATTCAGTTTGCTAAAATCCGAGTAAATAATTTTTAGGTGACACTGATCCGGTTATTTGATAAGAAACAATTTATAATTTACAAAACGTATTTTCTATTGACATACCCACTCTCACTCTACAGTGCAAAACTTGTGTCTTATAGATGGGTGCCTTCTTGCTTTTGTACTATAGGTCAATTAGGGCCTGATGAGGCCGCTGAGAGTAGTTCCTTTTTGACTTTTGAACTTGGACACAACTAAAGTATCGAAAAATATTTGACACTTATTTTTGATAGTAGATGGTTTTGAATTTTAAGGGTGAAAAATACCCCCTTTCAATGTAGGGGATGAAATCATCATCTCAGAAAAAATTTGTTGCATTCGCTTGAAACTTATTACTCTGAGAGTTGTTGGGTCACTGATAACGAATATGATATCGGTTTTCGAAATTCCAAATGTCGGATCTAATATGATAGGCGGACCTAAAAGCACCCGAGTTACAAGTTACAATAAAATCCGATTGATTTGCAAATTCTTCGTCTATCAAATTGGATACAACATTTGGATTTTTAAAAACTGATATCTTATTAGTAATCAGCGACCTCAAAAACCTCCGAGTAATAAGTTTCGAGCAAATACAACAAGTTTTTTCTGAGATACTGATTTCATCCCCTAAATTGGAAAAGGTTTGTTTCTACCCTTAAAATGCAAAATGAGCTGAATGTAAAAATTATATTTCTATGTTTTAGTTGTATGCCAAGTTTCAGGAAAATCGGTCATTGGCACTTGGGTAGTGTTTTTGTTCTTTCTACGAGGTTTGGAAAATGCCTTTAGGCACCATAAGGAACATCTTACAATGAATGAAGCAAGCATTATGTAAAAAGGATAATCCCCGTATGTGGGCATCGAGACCAGGGAAAAGTTTACTTGGGAATATAAATATTCTCCCTTAAGTTTTACTCTAGGTAATACCCACTAAACCTTCCTCGCTTTATAATAATAATAAATTGTTTATTTGTTTTAAGACATTTCGTCTATACAAAGAAGTTGCGACTAAATTTACAAAAATAAAAACGTAAAATTACAAATACACAAAACTCTATACGGGTTACAAATATAAAAAGATTAAGTACAATTCATTCTTTTGAGAACAATAGACCAACTTTTGAGAACAACAAACCGGTATAAATTCCTGACTGTTTCAATCTGCAGGTTATTAAGAATATCAAATAATTTTTCTATTTTCGAGGTTTCATCCTCCGCAATACAAATAAAACTTCTCCTATCTTCCTCGTGTTATCCACACTCAATCAAAACATGATAACCAAATTCTTCATTAACTGGATTGCCGCAACCACCGCAAAATTCCTCACATTTCTAATTATAAATTTTATTGTTTATCCTGATCTTCGACTGGAAAATGTTGAGAAGTATTATTTGCGCAATTAGTCTAAAATACTTTAGTGGCAAACAAAATTTAAAATATTGTTGTGAATCTTCTCTCTTTGAAAGGTATGGAAGAAGTTGCCGTGATCGAGACACTCCCAGCTGAGATATATCCTCCGCATATAAAAAATTTTCATATTCCAAAATCCAACGCTCTTTATTTATTTGCAAAGAAGTTAAAGTAAGATTTTCTCAATCAGCAACCAACATTGTCGAGTGCTAACTCCACCCATACCCATAGATCCCTCAGCCCAGCATCAGATCTCGATCAGCCGACGAATCGAAGGGAGTGAGAACCGCCACCAATCAACAGCGGCTTTGAAGTGATCTCTGGTGGAGGATTCTGTACGGATCTACCCTACCTTCTTACCTTCCAGTGTCTTCAATTTCACCCTGATTCCTTTACCTGCGTCCATTGATGTCCTTGGTTTTCATTACCTGCGTAATGAAGGATTCAATATTTGCTGCCACGAGTCCACATTTCTTAACATAAGGTCAATCATGTTTTTAGTTGTGACTTCAGTGCCCACCACCCGAAACATATTTTGCCTTTTCTCATCCCAATGTCTGCAAACAAAGAGAAATCTTTGAATCTTTATTTGCATATTTTCTTTTATTCTTCTTCTTGTTAAACAGCTCATCTTCACCAATGACGACTGAAGTCTCAGTTCAGACTCTAGTCGATATTTAAGCCAGAGTTCCTATAGTTATTTTCATGTAACAGAAAGCAACCAATGGAAAAAATCATAATTTAACTTTAGCATCATCAAGGGTATGTTGGAAAAGTAGTTCACGAAAGGACAATTCTGCTTGGCAGATTTTCCTTCTTTTTTGTTGGCAAGCGAGGAGGGGTTCATCCGAGAAGCGCAGTATTCTGGCACCCTGCTCGCTTGGTAAATCGTTTTTGCATCATGGCAGTAGAACTCAATTTACTAGGAAGCGGAGAAAATATTTCACTGGCATAAATTCTGTTGTAACAGCAGACTGATTTGTTTTTCTGGCAAAAAAATGATTGATTCCTTCCATACCCTTGGAATTCACTGGGCTGTTCAAATACAGTCGTTACATTATTCACTCTAAAACAACATCGTTTTAATCAATTTGGCATTCATTTTCAAATCCATTTCGAAAAAGTATCTAATTTTCACCTACCTTTTTCCATTATTATAAAGTAATAAAAAACAATTTTTAACTAAATAATCTAAAAAAATGCAACCACAATGCTTCGGAACAAGGATGATCATATGGCGGATATTTTGTTGCTAAGTCGGAACGGTGCGGTTCAGACTCAACTATGCTAGAATCTAGTTAAGAGAAGATGTGATAAGTTCACGTTGGGCTGGAGAGAGAAAATAGAAGAGCACTTAGAAAGGGTTAAGAAGGTCAACTGATTTTGGAAAAGCTTTAAAAAGATGCGGTTGAAGTATAGTAGGTCCAACGAGGTAGAGATTAAAAGATTTAAATTACAATAGCTGACAGAAAGTGGTAAAACAGAAAGACGCAATATTTAATTAGACTTCAAAGCAAGACTACGTAGAATCAAATTCCTAAATCTGAAATTAGACAAAGAGAGAATTGATTAATTGTTTATTAAACTTAATCTAATTTTTTTAAACAATTCATATTGCATCAGTTTGGGTAATTGTGTTTCATTTATTAGTCTATCTTCGCTCTATTAAATAGAATATACAATTTAGTAATATTGTTATTGTTACGAAAATACGTGCGCGTCAAAGTAAATTCGCTTTTGGCTTGTACACGATTATTGCTGGGTGCTGCGATGGAGTTTGGCATAGCAGGGTGCTGGTCTTGGTATTGGTGAAGAGACAGAACAAACAAGAAGGCTAAGTGCACTTCCCTCCGGCACATTCGATTCAATTGCTTTTACAGAAGGCTGACCGACTTAACAGACTATACTATCTAAAGAAAGACAGAGAAAGAGATTCTCTTATACTTTTCCAGCCAAGAAAGAAGTGCAGCAGTGAAAAGAATAAAATGTGAAAAAACCTCAAACCATCTTATGGTATTTGTAAATTTATACAAATGGACACAAATATCATTTTTTAATTAAGTTTTTATATAAAATTTTTCTAATAAAATTTTACCCCAAGCTTAAACTTTGTTATTTGATTTAATTTATTTTCTAATATTTACTTCAAGCCGAACAAAATTTTAAACAACAAAAGTTTCCTGGAAGGTAGCGGGCGTTAATACGAATTCAGAAATTCACTTCCAACTTATGCAAAATAGACGGAAATTGGCAAAATCCAATATCCTTTCTAAAACTTCTTAGTTCAAAAAGAGTAACGTTACGTATAATAACAATAAACGTAAAAGCACAAGAGAAAATAAATTTTTCTTATCTAATGCAGAAAGATTCTTTGTGCACGGGAGTCCCTGAAGAATCCTCTGTATTCATAAACGAAAGAAAGAAACATGTCTCTTCTTATCGCGTGAAAACAGAAAGTCGCAGCGAGAAATGCCAGTAAAACGTAAAGACTGTTTTTACTTGGACTGGTTGCATTTTCAATCTGTCTCTCAATGGATCCATTCAGACATATCATATTTATACTAAATTTCACATTTTTCAATAAATCATGGTTAATATTGGATGCCCCAGATTCGCTCTCCTTTATCACTCGAATAATTCTTGTTTTACGGAATATCGATATGACGTCAACACTTCGTTCATGTGCAAACATTAAAGAAAAAATGTCCACGAAATGCAAAATCATAAATTTACGAATAAAATTCTATATTGCAAATAAGAATTTTAGATTAGCGTTTTAAATCATTTCTAGTTTGTGAAGTTGACGTTAGAGATCAGAAATCACGAACGCTTTTTTTTCTGAGGACCCAATTAATTTTTTAAGAGCTCTCATAAAAAAGACCTTAAAAAGTGCGCAACATATTTTCAAGAAAATGCCACTGACCATAAACTTTAAATTGAGCATCCATGTCTGTCGTTATAAAATACCAGACCGACACTTTTGATTTAAGTTAAGTAAAGTTTTTATTCTGAAAATCTAATTTTAAATTAAAATTATTATAATTTAATAATAAAGA
This sequence comes from Ganaspis brasiliensis, assembly GCA_037103525.1. NCBI lineage: Eukaryota > Metazoa > Arthropoda > Insecta > Hymenoptera > Figitidae > Ganaspis > Ganaspis brasiliensis. Next base: position 4,245,811 of record JAZKLR010000210.1, read on the forward strand.
GATCGACCCGTGCTCCGCGGCGCGCTTGTTATTTTTTTCTTAACGAATGTTTATAATGTGAACTGTTTAAAAAAATTCATAAAGTGTAATTATTTCAGGGATCACAGACTGTCCCCTATTCCCCTTTTTACCCCTATTTTAAAGTTTTGTCCCTATTTCCCCTATTTTAAAGATTTGTCCCCTATTTCACCTATTTCTAATTTTCAAATTAAAATGTATAATTTATCAAAGTTATTTTTTACCTAATTCTGAATTTGTGTTATTTAATAATCGCGCTAAGCTATTTGGGAGAGAGGGAGATTGACCACAGTTTATTTTTTTTTATTTTTTTAAAAGACTGCGGGTAATTTAAAATCCTAATGAAAAAGGCAGAGCTAGCCGCTTTTTAAAAGAAAATTATAAACAATGGTTTAAGAATATATTTATTTTTAGATTTAGAATTATTAGCTTTGTTGATTTTAAACGCTTCTGTAATGTAGAGAACACAAAATTCTATTCAGATAATTTGACTGTGATATAATTGACTTTCTTGAAATTCGACAATAGTTACATATGCCGTCGAAGTGCATTATGAAAAAAAAACTATGTAACACATAGTGTGGGCGGGGGGGGTGGGGAGTTAGCGTAAAACTACTTTGATTTTTCAGATATTTGTTCAATTATCATTTATTTTCCGCAATTTTTAATTAATTTAAACAATTTTTTCAATTTCCACTTATTCTCTCAAAATTTTATAACTATTCTTTAACTTTTAAAATTGATTCGTTATTCTCTTGTTGATTATTCTTAACAGTTTCCAAGATTTTTTTTCATTTGTCAATTATTTTCTTTAATATTTAATAATTTTATCATTTTGTAATTTTTCTTTCAATTATCTATCTGTCTGCTTAAAAATGTAATTTAATTCTTTAATTTTTAATTATTTATAAAAAATTTAAATAATGTTTTCAGTTTAAAATTATTTTTAAAAATTTTCTTTAATTCTCGACTTTTTTCAATAATTTTTTTCAATTATAAAAACTGTTTTAAATTTAAATTCAGTTGTTCAATTCTACAACTACTTTCTTCAGTTCTCAAATGTTTTTTTCAATTTTAAATATTTCATGTTTTTTCCATTTACATTTTTTTAATATATTTAATGATTCTCGCCTTTTTTAAAATACTTTCTTCAATTTTTAATTATATTCTTTAAATTTAAATTTAATTTTTAACTTTTCAGTTTAATTCAATTTTTCATTTTTTTTTCAGTCACAAAACTTGTTTCAAAATTTAAATTCAAATGTTTAATTCTACAACTATTTTCTTCAAATTTCATTTTTCAATTTTAAATTGATGTCTTTAATATTAAAGATTCTCGCTTTTTTCAATTATTTTCTTCTATATTCAATAATTATCGTTTTTTTTCAATTACTTTTTTCAATTATTAAGTTTATTTTTTAAATTTCAATTCCTTCTTGCAATGTTGAATTATTTTCTTAAATTTAAAATTTTTTCCTCTTCTTTCAATTATTTTCTTTAATTTTAATTATTTTTTCTAATTTGCAATCTAGTTGTTCAATGTTCAATTATTTCCAACAATAAGGTATTCCTATAATTTCCATAGTTTTTGAATTATTTTCTTTAAATTTAATATTATTTGATTTTTTGAATTATTTTTTCTAATTGTAAATTAATATACTTTTCAACTATTTCTTTCAATTATTATTTATTTCCCTCAATTTTCAATTGTTTGCAACAATTTTTTTAATTATTCTCTTAAAATTTTATAATTATTCTTTAATTTTTTCAATAATTATTTTGTTCGATTTTGGATTAACCTAGCTATTGTTAGAGTTTTGTTGTCAATTTTAATTTATTTTTTCAAATTTCAATTCAATTCTTAAATTTTAAACTTATTTCTTCAAGTTTTTATTATTTTCTGGAATTTCAATTATTTTTGTCGATTTTCAATTTAGTTTTTCAATTCGCAATCATTTCCAACAGTTATTTCTATAATTTTCTTAATTTTTCAATTTTCTAGTTTAAATTTAATGTTTATTGTTTAATTATTTAAATTATTCTTCTTCAATTGCGTAATTATCGAAATATTTTTTGAGTTTTATTTTCAATTGTCAATTATTTTCGTTATTTTTCAGTTATTTAAAAAAAAAATTTAATTCTCCCAATTTTTATTATTTAAATTTCCAAAAATTTATAGTTTTGAATGACAAATAACAATGCAAAGTTTCTCGCGTGCCTTAGCGCACTTTAATGTTTCTAGTATACATAATAGTTTAATGTTTATATGAATAACGCTATTTGTTTAAAAAATATTAATTTGACATTCTAGTAAACACTTAATTTTCTTCTATTTAAAAAGTAAAGACTATTAAGACCATATTTAACATCTTCAATTTTTCAATAGAAGTCGCCATCATAGACTTTGAAGCGAATTTTGTGTCCCCTTTTTGTCCCCTATTTTAAAAAAAAATTGCCCCTATTCCCCTTTTTTACTAACAATAGGGGCTGTGATCCCTGTTATTTATATAAATTGTTTATAATAATTTTTAAGCGCAAAAACTTCTTTTTTACTATTGACACACCCCCAAACACTAAATGCATACATTATTAAGTACCCTAATAACACCAAACGTTTCAGTAACGTTGCTGCAACGTTTCCGTGTAACGTTGCAAACGTTGCATTGCAACGTTACCAGCCAAGAAAAATAACGTTGCATATGTCATGGGGCTAGAAACGTTGCAGGGAAACGTTGCGGAACGTTAATTTGGAACTTTGAATAACCATTTAAAAATTAATAATGTTGATATTGTGCGCAGTAGTTTTCTATCGCAATTAGAGCTGCGCAGTTGATTTTAGTGACCATTGTTCTACAGAAGCAATCATATTATCAACATCGAATAATATTAATAAAAAAAAATTTAGCCTTTTCCGCAACATTTTTCCGCAACCCGCACTGCGATTTTTCGAATGCCTATTCAAAGTTCCAAATTAACGTTCCGCAACGTTTCCCTGCAACGTTTCTAGCCCCATGACATATGCAACGTTATTTTTCTTGGCTGGTAACGTTGCAATGCAACGTTTGCAACGTTACACGGAAACGTTGCAGCAACGTTAATGAAACGTTTGGTGCTATTAGGGTATGCAAAAAAATTTTTGTGCAAAAGAAATCAAAAATTGTAAAATATAATTTTTTTCATACTTTTTGCATTAACATTAAAAATTCATAAAACAATAATTAAAAAATCGACTCTCACAGATCTCTTTAGAATTTAGTTCTGCGTTAGAGGAAAAAATAATTTTTTTATTTGGTTTAAAAATGCGGTCTAAAAGTCAATTTGAACCAAAATTTGTCATTTTATCCTACTGTTCTACCTAACCGGAGAATAATAACAAAAAACAACCTTAAACATGAAAGTATAATATTTTTATTTTACAGAAATTTAAAAGGTTAATGAATTATAAACATACAATAAAACAAAATAAAGAACTATAAATTATTATTACTTACCAGTTTCACCATTTCCACTTGGCCGAAAAGAAATCCGATGACAATCACCACGTGCATTCCAATAAAAAGAAATATCAAAACCTTAAATGACATAAATAATTATGATACTTTTAGAAGAAAAAACATTTGAATAATAGAAATATATTAATATAATATAATATTAATAATTGACTCTTAATATTATTATCATTACTCACCTGTCAGAAACGAATGCCAATGTAAACAAAACATTATTTCACTCAAAACTCTATAACCTTAACAACTTCACTAAAATCACTGTCACTTCTTAAACTATAACTCCCTAATTATTAAAATTCAATTTATTTTCAACTTATTAATATTTCATAAAATGCAATTATTCAATAAACGAAGATTTTAAATAAGTTGAAAAATAGTACAAATAAACGTCTAAACTCTGATGTTATTGTTGACAAAAAATATCAAAAATCTGCTAGCCAATCAGAAGCCCGATAAAACGTGTTACACCTCTGAAGTTGGTCGAAAGGGTTCTCGTATAGGGAAGTCAAGGTAAAAGCTAATTTTTATGTATTAATTATTTTAATAAAATTTTTTGTTATTTTAGATTGCTAACATTATAAAAAATTTTATAAAATAAACTTGAAGCTACAATATTTAATTAAAAGATTTTAGTTTGTCTGCAAAACAAAAAATCGAAACTGAAAACTATCGATAGTGAGGTTTGATATCTACTGACCAATGGGAGACTCGGAAATAGAGTTACACGTCTGAAGTTAACCACAACGTTTGTTCTTTTTAGATTAGGATTTTGCAATTATTAATTTGGATACAGTTCCGAATAAGGTTTCTCTCTGATTAGGCTCTCACTCACCACAATTTTAAAAGAGACCATCATCAGAAAATCCAAACAATATGCCACACCGAACATGACAACTAATAATATTAATTTAAATTAATTTTGTGAACACGGCACTCACGTTCACGTCTGCTTCACTTAATCGAAAATATGTAAACAAACAACGACAATTTCGTTCCGGTTGTAGACTCTCGGCGTTACTGCGCAGTAAACGGCAATTGTGTTGGCAGTAATTATGCTCATTGTGCTATGCTGTATGTAATGGTGAGAGCAGGTAAGAGCATAAGCCGCATCATGACTCTGGGCAAAAACATTGACTTCCTTCTATTGGTCAAAATTGCGCTACTCGAGCGTTACGAAAATACGGCAACACAGACAAATCGATCACTTTTCTGAACAGAAATGTCAAACCGTCCAACAGTGTTAGTATTTTTAACTACTGAGCCCGCAGTATAGAAATCGACGCTTTACGTTAATTTACGTAGGAACAAATAAGTATAACTGAGTTATGAAAAATAAATTTCTCTTGCAGAACATCTCGCAATTTCTTACACCACAAAATTAACATATTTATTAATAACAAAATTCATCAAGAGGTGACAAGAGATGACAAAATTTTTGCTGGCCGCATGTCACGGCCAGTTACAAAAGCAACGCGCACTGAAAACTGACTCGAATTTAAAGTTTATTTGTCGGAGATCCGACTCCCCCAATACAAGAAATAATTATTGTGAAAGCTCACCTGGAAGGGGTCTATGCCCTCGCATCTATCCTCGACCAGTCATAGTTATTATAATATAGTTTTATAGTTTTTCAAAGTCAAAATGGCAAAACGTCTGCGTGACAATTGACGCACAGGCTAACAGCCTCTTCGTCAAGCCACACTACTGACACAATCACCTCTTAGCGCGACAAGCCATGGACACAATTGTTTCAAGTTCTGTAGTTACTCCGAGATCTGACTGCCGTTACGTAGCAACCGCGAGCGACCGAACCCTGTCGCGAGGCGAGGTAGTGGCCTCGTCCGCCCACTCCTGTATATCAGCCGTCTGCTGATTGTATGACAGGTCGTAAAAAATACCGTCAATATCGTCTGCTGGTCCTGGTACTCTTGTCAGGACGGAACTCACATCCACACCTGGTGCCAGGACGATCCTACGACGAAGCAATCGACCTCAGCGAAAGCGACGATCCTCAGGGCGACTTGTCAGCAAATTAAAAGTGGAGAATTCTCCCCTTTTTCACATGGAAGTGAGTCAGTGTTCATGTAAAGTAAGAACTAAAGGCACGCCTTTAATTGAGATAAAGAGTTTAAATCTAGGACAACATTTTTTACCTCTTTTTCTATCCATTTAAAGGGCGAAATGAATCAAATTCCCAAATGAATATATTAACCACCAGTCTACTCTAGGTAATAAATAATACTACTAGGAACTAATAAATGAATAATGGGGATCATTTTATCGAATGCGTCCTCAAGTTAAAAACTTTTCTTCCAATTATTCATGAATAATTATATTTCCCACATATATCACGAAAGTTTCCTAGAATGTCGCAAATGAACTTACATATCTGAGCACGTATTCAGATAGGTTAATTCAATTTGAAATACATAGATCCTCTCTCTCTCTCTCTAAGGCAACCTGCTCTTGGATCTGAACAGCTATATATCTGCATTCGGAAGTAGCATCCCTGGGCGTTCGGAACATTCCTTACTAGTTTGACAAAACTTTCTGCTCTCCTCGTACTCCACGCCAGGAGTTTCCTCTGGAGGCTGGAATTTCTAGAATGTCCAATCCGCAAACATTGCGACAAGATCTCCAAGTGACGAAAACCACGGAAAGTCCGTTCATCCATTCCCTGTTCTGACTCTCCGACTCCTCGGAATTTTACATGCATAACGTGTCAGGCAATCTTCATGAGAAGTTGGTAATAATACCCGAGAGTCGAACGAGAACTGAACGGGTGCATTTCTACCTGCAGTTTTGTGGTCCTAGAAGCAGCGATACCGCAAAGTCCAGCGGTCGCACCTCTTGCCGCATTTGCGGCCCTTGCGGTTATTCCGCGCGGTAACGAATGCGACGAATGTCGGTTTATAGCCAGGGGCACACCGCAAATATCGCGAGTATGATAAACGCCACTTGTCCCGACACTTTTCCATAAATGCATAAACTTCCTGTCTCAACTCCTCTCACCTCCATCTTCATGCCCTCTGAAAACCATTTCCCTCTTCTTTCGCATTCGAAAACGGAAAACATAAATGCGACCCAAAGTTGTAGGTATCTGCACAGGTATGCGAGGTCGAGTCCAGGATATACTTGTATTTTTTCTGCAGTCGCAAAAACTACCGCTGCAAGAGTCATTATTTCTTGCTCCCTTGCTCTCATTTCGCTTAACCTTCTCACCCTCCTGACGCCTCGTTGGATCTCCTCCCGTGTCGCATTATTATACGTGAGTTAAGAGACCGGGAATTTTCTTTCCACAATTTCGCTCCGCTGATATTCTGATGTTCATTTTCTATGGCGAGCGTCGGAATTAAATAGATACATTTATTTTGAGTGTTTTAATTAAGCTGAAATTATAATATTCTCCTTGTATTGTATTAATATGCAAAATCTTGAATATAAACACTTTTAAAATCGATACCAATCTATTGTAAAAATTACCACTTTGTCACATCTTCACAAAGCTGTTGACGTATTTATTTAATTACCGATAAGCTTCTTAACGTCTAAGAAAGTGATGGGTTCTTAAGGGTGTTGGGTAAATAAGTTTAAAATCGTGAGAAGCAGCGTTTGAAATTTCCTTGACAGTAACTATTGAGATAAATTTAATCAATTTAAACACAGAGAGAGGTAGCAAATGGGACGCAAGTCAATTACGAAAACTCTCGTTTAACTTTCAATGACAGTGGAAAAGAGACAGGGAATCGAAGAGCAAAATAAACTAAACGGACAATCGGAGTTCAGTGCACACTGCGCGACCTCTCGTAGCAAACAGTAGTTCCAACATGGAAATTCGACAGTACGTAGAGCTTTTTCACTGATTGAGAGTCGTAGGAAATAGTCAAAACTTTCAGTTACAATGTTAACAAAAATGTGTAGTGATTTAGCCGAGCAACCTAACCTAGATTTTAAGTACTTACAGAGAACTAATCGAATCATGCTTATACCAAGGGTATTAGGTAAGTTTAAAATTGAATCCAAAAACGAGTTTGATTTTTAAATTTTGTAGAAATATCAGTTGATCATTGTTTACATTTTTGAATTGGGAATTCTATAACTTTATAACATTTACAAACAAAACCCCAAGCAATCGTACCCAACTGCTGGGATTTAGAACTCCCAACCGTATTTTAAATGTACATTTTTAAATTAAATCTATTTGGTGCTTTTCCTATAAATCATAATTTAGATGTAATTAATGATCCTTTTCTATTTTGAAATGTCAGTTTGCTTTTCTGATCATTGCAATCAATGTATATATTTTTAAATCAAGAAATTTATAATTTTATTAAATAAAAAAAAAACACTCTAACCCCAAACACTGTTACAAATGTGGAATTAGTCATCTCTGATTGAATAATTAATTGTCTTGTAATGATCTGAATATAGAGGGCTGTTAGAAATGTATGATGGTAATTCACAGAAACTCAGAGCCCTTTTGTATTTAATGCAGGATAGTTTATTATTATTACAAGTTTTGAATACGTCACATTTGTTCACCCGTTATAAACACAAAATGGAGAACCAGTAAAGAATCCGTAGCCAAAGCACTCGAAAACCCGACCGATGTCGACTGTATGACGGACAAAACGGAACTAAATCGTAACTGAACTACATGATCTCATCAGGCCCCAGCTGACCGACCGAATAGTAAGTACGAGCTTTTAACAATGATTCGAGCTTTAGCCAGTAGAAAGGGAGAAAACATAGCCAATCTGGCCAAAGACCAGGGGAAAACCTCCTTATCAGGATCTTCAAACTCTACTTAAGATTTTATAACAGATTAAACATTGCTTGACAATGCTTACTGATATGGTATTCTTGACCGCTGAGCCACGAGTAGTTGAATGGGCTGATTTTAGAGGGAAATCAACAGAAAAATGATCAAATGGAGGAAAATTAAGAATTTAAATAAAATAAATAATAAATTTATGATAATGAAAATATGTTATTTTAGTGAATTTTCTAAACAGAAAAGATAATAAGGTCAATTTAAGTTCATTTAACAGCGAATAACAAAAAATTCGTCTAAATTATTAAAAAATTTATAATAAATTAGAAAATAAATTTTAATAGAGTAAAAAATTGTGATCAACACTTGTGGCTATTATTTGACTATATTAACTTTATAATAAATTTTAATAAAAAAAAGAATATAAAATCCAAATAAATAGCTAGTTTACTAAGATTTGCGAAATTTTAGTAATAAATAATTAATTTTTAACTTGTTTATTTAAAAATTGTTAATTAGGATAAGAAACATTGTTTATATTTCTATAAATTTATAAACAAATGATGGCAATTTAAATATAGAAGCAGAATCCGCAATTGAAAATTTAATAAATTAAATATTATTCGAGAAATTAAAAAAATAAGTACAAATTCGTTAGAGAATGTTCTAGAAAGTTCTAGAAGCTTTTAAAAATATTTATCTTTCGGTCTTGTTTTGGAGGAAAGAATATATATATGGGTGTAAGTAATTGTCCGAAATAAATAATAGCAAATAGAAATAAAGAAACCAATTTGCGCCAAAATATACAAGACGCAGGAGATATTTGACTTTTAGCATATCCTGGGTCAAAAGTATATAAAGAGGCGATTTTACAAGGGGTTCTATCTTCGTCCGATAACTATCACGAGGTGAGGTGCTGCTGGAGAAAATATTATTCTCCATTATTCTGCTGAAAAATATTTCTTTTTGAAATATTTAAATATGGTCATGACATGTACCGAAAGTTTGTCAAATTAATGTTTCCCAGTTCTCCGTGTAGAAATAAGTTTATGCTGTACGTTTGACGACAACAAAAATTTGAGCATAATTAATAAAATTCGGTTGTCAATAAACCATAAAAAATATATATGAATAATAAAATAGTTTAGGGGGTAGAATAACCCCACATTTAGGGAATATAGGCAGGATTAAAATTTGAAAAATATAGAAATTTCAGTTTAGAAATTGAAAAATTAATTAATTAATAAATAAATGTTGTTTTTAGGATTTTTTTGGAATTATTTTTTGAGAACCAAAATTCTAGATGCTTAACTTCTGTGTTAAATGAAGTAAATTTGAATTCACTGATCGACGTCTTGAGTAGTATTTCTGCACATTCTACTTATTTTATCTCCAACCTCTTAGCTCTAAATTGCACAAATTCTCAATTCTATGATTATATCTTGGCTGTTTTCTACATCTACCTTCTTCTGGGTTACATAAGAGCTCTGAAGATAAAGTCTAAACCTTGGTACTTTCTTGTGCCGTACCCTGAATAAACTTAATTGTTTTTACCCAAAGTGTCCTTATACAATTAAGTTCTAATCCCCAAGTAATCATCAAATATATCAATGACCAATCGATTTAATTCTACTTCTCTAAATCTTGTATTATTATTATTCTTCATTCTATTCTTTTACAAAAAATGATAAAATTACCATAAAGTAAATTTGAAATTTTCAGGATTAGGTTTCTTCACAGTTTTGACGTAAACATTTCACAATATCGACTGGAGTATTATGAAGTTCTTCGAAATTTCTCTTTAATTAAAATTTTTTCCAAACAATATTTTCCTTTCATAACTCTTTTCATACAGCTTTGAAAATAAACGCACAAAAGTCTTTTGTTATTTTTTCAGTACAGGAGTATATTAGTATGTAAAAAGAAGACAAAACCTTAACTATTTCTTATTTTGACTTTTTTCCATTTGCTTTTCATTTAAAAAACGAAAGAGTTTTTCTTACAAAGTTCTTTTCTATTGAAACTTTTCAGCTTATCAATCAATACAAATCTTTTTCAAGTTTTTGAAATCGCTTTGAAATTTTCGTGAGGATTAAATCGTTGTCCCGGAGGCGGAATAAAGCTTCGTAAAAAAAAATTTAGTAGTATCTAACAGACTCTGGACTGCCCATCGAGTAGTAGATATAGATTTCAATGTAGAACTTTTTCTTCGATTCACTTTGTTTAGCTATGTGTCAGCAAATTGAAAGGCCAACAGAGTCTAAATATTGATTGACTTCCAATTTTTTAAAATGGCCCTCTTAGGGTAGCTTTAAAACTTCCATATTTGAATATTGGCAAAAGTAAAGAATTCCCAATTGTCTCACTAGCGAATTCGAATTCCCTCTTTTCTTTTAAACAACTAAATTTTTGACTTTAATTTTGCTCGATGGAACTAATCTAGTTCTTCGAATCGTCTGCTGGTTCCGATTCTAAAGTTCTGCAAGTCTGCTTCTCTTTATTGTTAATTCAATTATAGTCCTTGCTTGATCCAATCTTGCGGAAGAATTCTGAGACGGCGTTAATTAAAATTTAATTTTACTTTTCAATATTCAATTATTATCTTTGGTTTCTGTTGAAAGTTTCAAATCAATAATCTGGAATACTGTTAAACACTTCTTGAAGAATTAATGCAGAATACTTGAAATCCTGCTTATTTTCATAAATGTGCTCTTTAATACTGTTGAAAGCTAAATTTAAAGCTGTAATAATATAGAAAGAATGTAAAATAGAGTCCTTCTCTGTGGTTTTGAAAGGTAAGAAGTCATCTAGCTACTTTCATGTTTCGTTTATATTTTCTTTTTATCGTGACCTTCCTATTCCTTGAAGTTTTACTCTGTCATTAAATATGAATTTCAATATCCTCTTTACTTTGATAACAGCTGAAGGTGACTCTGCAAACTGAACCGAGACCTTCAGGGCTTTCTGTGGCATGAAAGTCCACAAAAAATCTTTTCAACGTTTCTCTGCCTTCCTGAACGATTCTCGTGATATCGAGTGACCTCGGGCCTTTTCCCTGGAGTGAAGACACAACCGAGAAACCTTGAATTAATAATTAACATTTTCATCACAGCACCAAGAGTTCGTCTCAAGTAGATTCATGAAGGATAGGTCGCCGGTTTATGTAAAACCTTATCCCAATGGTATAAGGAGGAGGGTAGATACAGTGAAAGGGGTGCTTGAAATACTTACCTCCAGGCTATGCGGAATTATTCCTTCGAAAGGAACATTTTCTGATATCTGCTTTCTCCCTAAAGGCTGTTACATGAGCGTGGAAAGCACTCAATTCAATAAAAAAGAAAACAAATTCTAAGAATAGCCTGTATATTAAATTGTTTTCTGTTTTAGGGTAAACTGTTTAAAAATCTAAAAAAAAGGTTCAAAGTTACTCTTTAATTACTATATATTTCACCACTGAGACTTAAACTCAAAGTATTTTCTAAATACTTTTTGTCTAAATTTTTTTTTTAACAAATGATAGCAGAGAAAAAAAATTTACTAAAAAAAGGTAATCGTATTTCCTAGATATGCGTAAATTTTTTACGTTTTCTCGTTGGGTGTTTCTGAAAAGGAAATGCAGAAAATTAGATTCTTCAGGTAGAATTCAATTATTACCGCAAGATTTTCTTCTAAAAGAGAGAAGTATTCCGTTTGCGTGAACCGTTTTTGTAAAAGCACGATCTACAATCAGTGATCACTTTAAGTCTTGCATACCAATCGCTGCACAAAGCGTAAAATATGCAAACCTCTTCCGTAGACGAAGAAAATAACATTAGTTGAATGAAAACGGTTTACAGACGAAGCGCTACTGTTACGAAACGTTATTACTAAGCAAATTACACATTAAATCCTTCTTTTAACTTTTTAGACCATCTCTAGGAATTCATCAAAAATTTATGTTTCTCTGGTTAATTTTATATTTTATAGTTCCATCTTCGTTCCGAAACTCATTTATAAGTTTATGAATTTCCTTATCCCAAATCGTTGATGGTTTTAGTATTGCCTTAATTTACAATGGATCTTTAAATAAAAGTAGTATAATTTTAATGAAATGTGCGATATTCTTTGTAATCGACTCGATTAAGAAATGTATAGGTTGATGACCTTTCTGATAAGTTAGTAAGTTTGATCAGAGCTTCTTCTATTTAGGCTATTTATATTCTCATAATGTGCCTGGACTCAAAAGGATCAATAATCTATAACATTTGTTTTGTCCCGCATTTAGTTTAATGAGAGTATGTGTTAACATTAAATTGATTATATGTAGGTACTACATGTAATCCCGATACAACAGATTTCATGAAATGGTCACAATGAACCCATCGAAAAATGATTCGGAGACATTCTGGGCTTGGATACTCCTTCATATAGGGTCTCATAATCCATACAAATCGATAACGGTCCAATTCGAAACAAAAGATATAGAATAAAAAACTATGAAACATGACCATCCTGAGAAGATCATCCTAGATCTCATGATGGCCAATCCACAAACGATACCCTCTCTGAGACGTCCAGAAACTAATCAAACAGTATCAAATAATAACAAAGGTAGAAATAATAAATAAATTAAACTGATGCTGCCTGCATCAGGAAAGTCCTATCCAGATGTCCTTGTAGGTCAGGCACAACACAACGACACACGTAAGAAGGTTATCCAAATCAAACGTCCAAACACTTCGAAAGTCGATCAAGAACCAGCGGAAAACATCCTCTTCCAATGATAGGAAAACAAAGAAAGGGAAAGGGGGCTTTAAATAGGTAAAAGGACCGAAAGGAAATCAACAAAGGTTATAAACCCAAGGCTGTTTATTTTAGCTTAGGGTTTGGAAATAATGACCAGGTAAAACACTGCGGGAGGTTTTGAAGGAATCCGGAGACATTAAGGCGGTCGAATTTTGAATTTGAAGGACTCGTCGATAAGAATAACACAATCGTCTATAAACGTCTGTCTTGTAGATGTGACAATGCCATAAAGTAATAAAACGATAGTACCTAAAGATAAGGTTCAAACGCATGAAGTAAAACTAATCTTTTCTAAAGTAGATATAGTATTTTTAAGAGTATAATGGATATTTTTTACGGCCAATTTAATTTTTAACAAATAGATAATTTTATTGTCCTTAAAACAGGGCATAAACGTCGGGAGAATAAAAATTATGCCTGAGTGGAATTGCCATATATGTTAAAACCGGAAACGGTTGGCGTTTGTCGAGGTGAAATTGACTGCGAATTTCAGTAATTTGGCTAACGCACACGAGTAATAAACTTGTTCTTATCCCACGGTTTCAACCAGCGAGAGTTAATGAAAACAGAGCGGAGAGTAACGGAGGTGGAAGAGTAATATCGGCATGCTAAAATGGAGAACCTGCCTCAATTTTTCACCCTTGTGGAAGCACGATTAAAAAATAATGAAAGGCACAAAAATGTGGAAAGAGGGCATGGTTCCGTGTTAACTCAACTGGGATCGGTTCCTCTCCGTTCGTCCGATTGCTGATAACGAATAATACCATTTGGGACGGAAGCCTGACACGAACCAATTAGTTCAACTTGACTATTGGGATTTACTTTACGACGCTATCGCGTTGCTCGCTGAAAACGTTTCACTGTATTTTCTCCAATAAAATGTTCCTCGTATCGCATATTATTCAAATTGAACAAGTCCGTGTCAACTATGCTTTCATGTCACAAATCCAGCCTTTTGATTATTTATTGTTGAACATATTCCAGAGTCAGATATATATATATAGTCGGGATTGAAGACCTGTTTGTTTAATTTGCATTCCACAAAATGTTAAAATTTTTGTCTGCAATCAAGCTTTGATTGTTCTACGTTAGAATATTATTGTTTTATAAAAATGATATTAAAATATAATAAATGTTAAATTAGTAATTAAACATCTTAACTTGTTTCGTCAAGGGATCCAAAATGAGGCACTGGTAATACACTTTACATAAATGATTTATTTATGAACAAAAATTAATATAAAAATCAACACAGCAACTACAACTGGAAATATTATGAGGAGAAACTTCTATAGTTTGTGCTATAATAAGTCGAAACGAATAGAGCTTCTACGGGAGATCCTCTTTTTCTTATCGAAGAAGGTGACGAGGGCTCAGGTATAAAATCTTTACAATAGCAAGGGCGATAAAGTAATCAGCCCTGACATTTGGAAACACTTCTGGTGAAAAGGAAAATATCAGAAAATTATTCGAAATTACAATCTTGCAATAAACATTTGCAAGACGATCCATGACTCAAGGAATTTCGTTTACGAAGATTTTCACTTTGCGAGATAAATGTGATTTAGTTAAATGTATATTAAAAACGTTGGAAACAAGACGCTTGTAATTAACTGCTTTTGCAGATTGTACGTGTCAGTAATCACACTGTGAATCAATACTTGAAGAACGCTTGGACCGCACACACATATATGCAGCACTACCCTTTCAATCAACCCATCCGTAATTCATTCAATGACAAACGTTTCCTGTTCCTCTACAAAGAATTGATCGTCGAATAAAGTCTGTAATCTATTCAGAGTAGCTTTTGATTCAAGAAAAGTTTTTCAACACAGAAAAACATGTATATTCTGTTTCCCGTTTGTTTTATGCTTATTTAAATTCCAAATAAAAGAATAGTACGTAGATTTTACTGTTTTTGTTAAACAAATAGAATTTCTATTTTCCTCCTACAGGGCGGAGTTTGAGACCCAGACGAAGCATCCCTCCCTTTGTGCTTTGGGTCTTCAAGTGTCTGTTGAGGTCATTGATAGCACATTCTTTCTGACCATCGAACTGTCGACTTCGTACAAGTTTTTGTACCTTTGACATAACTTGATTAGACCTTAAATTTTAAACCGTAATCCAAGAATCATTAAAAAGCTTTACTAGTGTTTTATTAGTTGATTTAACAGATAAACAATTGTGACGTATTCATTCAAATAATAAATTCTGGTAGGTAATGTATTTAGCAATTAACACTAAAGTTGGTAAAATTGCAGAAAATCTGTAAATTGCAGGTTAAAAAGCTTAATGGGATCCAATAAATGTGGATGATAAGGTATAGGGGTTGGAGGGTAAGCGTCAGTACGTCGTAGCTCGGTCAGTCCCTCCGGCTCATTGCTAATAACCGAGGAACACGGAGATGGGTTATGACAGAAGCTGTCGTGGCCCGTTTAGGGTCGCAATGGCATGGGCGACATGAGCCATTGTTCAAACACTGTATCCTCCACCTTCTATTGGATCCCTACCATTCGTAGCATTCTGAGTATCCATCTTTCCCTCTGCTCCCTCTCCTAATGTAAAGCAACGATGGTTCTATGTATCTGACAGAATAGTCCCCACGAAGTAAAAGCACCTCGTTGCACGATTACCCATTTTTCTCGTTCAGACAAGCGTAAAACTCAACACAACTGGCGTCAACTCATCTCTCCATTCTCACATTCTACAATCTCTGACAGGAATTGCAGAGAACCAAATCCTTTGAGTGTGTATAGCTTACTACTTCCTATTAAATGTTCAACATTGTGTATTTTTTACAGTTGTAGTAGTTAACTAATAATTATTTGTTACTTCCATATTGTAAAACACTTTTGACAGAATGTTGTACTTAATTTTATTGCCTGATTGCCAAATTACTGCTAATTTTTTACAATACAAAGCAGTAGTTCTAGAAAACTTAAACCTTTCTATCATTGTATTAATGAAATAACAATTGTTATCCTCTGAAATAATACTGAACAACAAAATATGGATTTTTTACCCACACTTCATGAATCAGTTTTTGTCTCTTGGTGACACTAATCTCGAGCATTCACACGAACAATTGAACATAATGCAGCTTCGTAATTATTGATATAAATCAGAACGTTTATAAAGTCCATCAAAGTAGAATGACTCGTCATTTGTCAGAGCTGTTCAATAACGATTGATTGACCAACATTGCACTCTTCTTTTGCAGTTCTCTCTATTTCGCTCATTTCTCTTCAATGTCGACAGTCGACTATATCTGCACATCTGTCTATGCCTGAATAACCCCTCACTATCGATCGCACTTTGGATTGGATAGTTGAAGCAGCAGTGTTAAAAACAGTTGCGGTCAGCACCTGCTACATCTTAGATAATAGATTTTATCATTCTGATGTTGAAAGTATATACATATTACTTTGAAAAAAATAATTATAACGCAGAATTTGTTGATCCATTGTTATTAAAATTAAGTTGAGTAATTAGGCGAGATGTGTCAAGTTATTTTTAAACTAGAACATAATTTTTAGAAAAATAACTAAACACCATTATAAATGTGTAAGTTAAAGTGAATAGAATACATCTCAAAGAATTGACAGCTAGCCACTAACCACAGGTAAAAAACAAAACTTAACTAAAGAAAACTTCCGAGTAAAAACATTTAACATAATGCTCGATTTATTAAATAATACGACGTTGATTGGTGTTTGTGGATGTGTGTGGACAGTCCGTCATCCGATGGTGTGTGTCCCAAAGCATGAAAGAGAGTTATGGATTTTTATTTTACAAAATTTTACTCTTAATGTTGGTTGCAATAAATCCGACCATATGCTTTGGCATGGGGTTTCACAGCTAAGTTTTTATACTTTAATTTTTATCAATCTAGCATATTGTGTGTGGCGGTTTATTGCCACCTCACAGTACATATTTTTGATATTCTAGTCGAAACGTTTGACAGATAGGTCCCTGTCATCAGGACAGTAAAGTAATTAATAAGATGTAATTAAATTATGAACATTTTAATAACAACACTACAGATCAGTAACGTAAGTTTAAAAATATCTATTTCCATCAGCTTGTTAAAGTCAGGAACAAATAAAGCAGTTGATTAAAATTCTTGTACTATTTGTCTATTCTGATGTAATCAATTCTCTGCGTGCGAGCCTCAAATTGATACGATTACTGTCCCATCTAAGCACGTGGTTCTCTAATCGATGCTATTCACGCGCCGCTTAAGTAGAACCACTACAATAGTGACAGTCACAAGGGGAGACGTCTACGTGAAATGTATAACACTCCAATTCATACATATTCATGTTGAATAGAGAATCGTAAAAGGGGATGAATCACTTATATAATTCATAGTTTTACATAGAATTGTTATTCCATTATAAAGTTTTTACAATAATTGTAAAAGGATACTTTCTTGCGTTTTTAAATTTCAAGTCTCTTTAATTTATAATTGTTTGTGTTTGTTTGTGTTCCTCGAAGAGATTTGTTCCAGATTATTTCCTGTATTCCAAATTCAGTAACTTCAATCTACATCGGAGATTTCTTATTGGAATTTCGTCAAAGGAACATGCGTAGTAGTATGTTATTAGTGTCAAAATCGAGAGGCAAATTCTACTTTTTGATAATAAACAGATGATGTAGGATCATAAGGGTCAATTGCGCAAAAAATTCTGAAAATAGGCTGATGGGATTCCAGCTAGTGGAATGTAGAATTAGATATGGAATTTCAGAGTGCAGGAAAGCGGAATCTGGAAAGTTAGATAATAGAACTTGGGATCCGGTATATGGAATTTTGTTATCCCAAATCTGCGAAGTTATTTAATGTGAATTTGCAGACACCGGGATGGTGGAATTTAGGATTCGGAATTTGAAGTTTCAATATCTAGACTGTCGAAGTGATGAATTATAAAATAATGGTATCCAGAATTGCGGAATCTGGTATAACAAAATTCGATATTAGTAACCGGTTTTTGGTATCTGGAGAAAGTAACGCAATCCACATGGTGAACTCCTAATTTACACTATATTCCGTTACTCCAGGTCTTGGCAGGACTATTCTACTTTCCGGATCTCTAATCCCGCATCGCGTATCTTACTATTCTAGATTCCAACATAACAAATATAGTCGTGGAAGATGTCAGAATGTAGGGTTATGGGATTGAAGATGGAGGAATTTAGAATAATGGGACACGGGATGTCAGATAAGGGAACGTCGGGATCTTAATTGTTAGACGGTGGAATTCAGGATAAGTGTTACGAAAGGAAGATACGGGATATCGAATTTTGTTATCCAGGATTTATGGTAAAATTTGTAAAAGCAGAATTCGAAGTTTTTTTAATGTAAATTTGCAGACTGTGCGCCGTCAGTAATTTATAATAACTCGAGTGCAATTTAATATTTCTTGCCAACATTTTTTTACAAATACTTCAAGTAAATACAAAAGTATCCTAAAAAGCCCATAGGTTTAAATTATTTCAACGTGTTAGAAATGATGAATGGTGGTGCTGCACAAAACTCACAGCACTTTTAGTTAAATTAAATATAGTTTATTCTAATTACAAAATGTGAATACGTCACAATTGTACACTCGGTATATATACAGAATTAACTAGTTCAGAAAATTAGTGAGAAATGCACGGGAGAATACTCACGTTGGTTAATGTATGAAAGTCATAACGGGACTGAGCTGCTTCATCACATCAGGCCCTCCTACCCAAAGGGGTGGGAGAACTCCTGACAATGATCCAAGCTCCATCTTGTAGAGAGAGAAAGAGTGGAACCTTAAATAGGAACCTTAAACTCAATTAGAGATTTTATGGCAGATTATAAACAACCCATTTAAATCATGCGAGAAATCCTTCTTATAATTTTAAAAACAATCGTAACGTTTTTCGTGAAAAGAAATTAGAACAGAGCGAAATTCTAGCAAAGTTATTAAAAGTAGAGCAAACCATTTTTAATTTTCTCTCATTTTAATAATTTATTTTTTCTGTTTCAGGTGATGCTAACGGCACATTGCGGAGGTTAGTTCGGCTCTTCTGGCGGAAGTGGCGACGCGCGCAAAAATCGTCGCCGCAGGCAGACGAGCCGGACAGCGGTAGTGGCAGCGGAGCGGCAAGGGTGAGTTGAATTTGATATACTTTCTAGATTTTATATTCTAACCCAACTTCCTTGAGGACCGTTTACATTCCCCATAAAAAAGACTGCCTGCGGACATTTGAAAATCCGTTTTATAAGCGCTTCTTTTTTAATTACTTGTGAAAACTCCGACAGCAATTTTAGCATGTGTGAAGTACCTTTCCGCTGCTCTGTTTTCATTACTGAATTTTCAGTCAGATTCATAAAACTCTTAATTGTTTAATCACTAATTAAATGTCAAAAAATATAGAATCTTTTTACAGATAATTGATTACATTTTATCAATTTTTTTTTAAATTTTTATCTTCTTCACAAGTATCTTTATCAATAAAAAAATTCATTACGTTGCTGAAAGTAACAATGAACTACGTTCCGCCAACTTCTGAATCGCATTTTGTGATCACAAATCTTAAGAGGATGCCAACTCTTGTTGAATTATTACTTGAAAAGTTTCTTCTTTTAATTCATTACTCTGAAACTCATTACTTTTAGATTTGAAATCTGGCGAGAGTAGCCGTAAGTAGAATTAGTTTTCTATTGACCAATCATGTTTGCTGTAAAAAGTAAATTGCAATCTCAGGTTAAAACTTGCCACTCCTAAACTATCGGGCGGTCAACGTAAATAAGTATTCGTGCACTGAATGCTACTATTCGAAAGAAACTTTGCCTCGCCACAATGTACAGCTTGTTTTGGAACTCAAATAAAAGTTTCATGTTTGCCGTGCTTTTCATTCAATGAAAATGATATTTCTTACTTGGAAACATCCGCACTTTTGCTTCCAGAAGGAAATTTCTTTGGAAACTCATGAGATGAACTTTAATGGACTAGGTAATGAGATCAAGTGCGAAAACTTAGAATTGTATTTGATATTACTTAAGCTCGAAAGTAAGTGAACCAGGTTTGGTAACTTGAGGCGAAATCTCATTGTTTAAACGAAAGTTAAATTGTACCAGATTTGAAATTTTATTTCAAATAAAACAAAAAGTATTTTTACAGCTTAGAATCCAAACCACAGTTGAATTAAAATTATTTACTCTTTACACATTAAAGATTAAAAGCTTTTTCTCGTATATTTCGTTCTTTGCTGATTTTCAAAAACTTTTTATAGAAAAACTTTCTTAATAGTTTTTTTTAGATCGATAAAGAACACAGTTTTCAGAACAATATATTTTCTCAATAGTCATATTTTTTTGTTTAGAATATAACTATACAGTTGAAATGTATTTCTATTTTTATCGCGTGGTCAAGTTTTATCTTCTTAGCCGATCGGATAACAAAAAGTTTAAAAGTCGTTTCTCCTGTTTTTGCCAACACCCGAACCATTTTTCTGTGTAGTTAATGGAGTCACAGAGCATACATGTATCATGATGTATAGTCGATCGATTAGTCATATTTTTCAACTAACGTGATATTGTTTTTTATGTATCGATAGGTACTATGGGAGCAGGGGAATGGGGGGCGGAGGAGGGCTACAAGCCACGGACCTCCGGCGAAGGCTCGTGTCCCATCGTTCCAAAAGTCGAAGAAATCCACATCTCTTAGAAGAAAATGCTTCCGACACAGAAGATTCTGGAGTATGTCGCGGTGACGAATCGTAAGTTTGATATTTTTATTCTTTTAGTCATTTCAATTTACTAGTTTAGAAAACTTTCTAACTTGCAGATTTTCCAATTTACGAATTTAAAATTTTTCCAATTTACCAATTCTTTTACTTTATCAATTTTCCAAGAACCAAATCTCCAATTTCTGAATTTACCAGTTTAAACAATTTTCTAATTTGCTAATCTTCCAAATGTTCTATTATACCCATTTTTCCAAAATTTCCATACCAAATTTCCAATTTTTCAAATGTTTAATTAAATTATAAATGTTCCAATTCTTTTTGTTATCTCTCTTTTTCTTAAGCTACCTACTGTCTTTGTCTCTCTCCCGTAACGGACAAACAGTCTTAAACTGCGTAACAGTTATTTGCGTAACAGGCTTATAGCTGCCTGATTTCTTACATAGGATAATTTTGTCTCTGTCTATCTTAAGCCATATATCTATCTTTGTTATCTCTCTCTTTCTTAAGCTACCTACTGCTTTTGTATCTCTCCCGTAACGGACAAACAGTCTTAAACTGCGTAACAGGTTTATAGCTGCCTGATTTCTTATATAGGATTTAAACTGTAGTCAATAAGTGGATTCACAACGACATTTTTTTTTGTTTGCAGAGTCATCAGTCAAAGTACCGGACAGCCGACATGTATCGGATTCAAGAGAAAGAACATCGAGGAGGACAAAGAGGAAAGTTCGAAGGAGAATTTGAGACTGAGGGATGGGGTAAGAGCAGAAGTCAAGTCCAGGCTCTCAATCGAAAATTTTGAAGATTCGGGGGAAAACGGCGAAGATAGCAATGGGCGAGAAGGGAACAACCAGAGGCGGCACAGTTTCCGGTGGATTTTCAAAGACCTGTGGCGAATCGTGGGAATGGCATCTAGGACTCTGTTCCTCGGTGTTGTGCTTCTCGTTACGCCAGGTACGTTTTTTTTATCAATTACTGGTTGTACTATTGCATCTTCTTTTTATTCCCTAATGATGTCATTCGCATACATTGTTAAAAAGATTTTTTGGTACTTTTGACAATAATTACATTAGGTTTTTTTTAAAAGAGGGAGAGGGAAAACTGTAGAAAAACCTCTCCTGAGTACAACCGGTTTATCGACAATCGAGTTCTAGTGATCTGCACAGGTCGATTACCGACAGTGCATATCATTATAAAGAGGAAGAGTATATGTCCTAATAATTATTTAATTAGTCGAAAACTTTCTTAAAACGGTAAAGTTTTAAATAATTTTCTGACAGTATTTGCCGTAATTTGTCTTCTAATGAGAACTTCTTGCTACAATTTCTGATAAATAAGTACGTCGAGATACTTTATAAAGTCACAGACTATTCATATTTCCAGTTTCATCTGATAACACACTCGGGCATTCATAAATATATTTATAAATAGAATTTTAATGGCACCCTCATTTCAAGTGTCAGGAGGGTGCTATGCAATAGTTCTATGGATCCGAAGAAAATAGGGCACCTGTTGCGGTTGCATTGACAATGTATCACTTACTTTAATATAACAAGTATCAAATCAGCATATTTTAGTTGGAGATGATATAAAAGAAAAATGTGTACTTTTTGTGAAAAATATTGACAATATTATTCTTCTCCTTGCATTGCATGACGTGACTAAATTTATTAAAAATTTGTAACTGACAAAGATGAAATTGATCATTTCTTGAAGGTTATGAGTAGAAAACTTTCGTTTGCCTGTGCAACAGCCATCAACTCGCTAAACGCGAGATCAACAAAATTTACGTGGAAGTTCTATTAAGACGAAATAGTTATGAATGCATCTTTTAATAAGACAGGAATTCGAAACATTGTACCAGTGAAAAATTTAAAATTAGATCATTATCTCAAAGTGATTTTTTTTTAATTTTATTAAATTATTATTAAAACGTCGATTCCGTTATTTTTTTTTATTTCAAATAATAATAATAATAGACACAAGTAAACGGAGGACAGAAAAAGTTGGGGAGGGTATGTCTATCAGGGCCGGATCAAGACTGGCACGGGCCCTGAAGCACAACAAAATTTCAGGGCCCCCCCACCTAAAAAATAAAAAATTTCTTCATTTTTATCTTATCAGAGTGTCTAGCGAATAATCATTTAAACAATGGAGAAAATCTTCAAAGAATCTTAACAAAATGTAAACAAATAAAATTTTACAAAAAATACAAAGATTACAAAAACTTTTTTCAAACCAGTATTTTGAATGAACAGTTAAGAAAGTTAAGGATAATGTACATTAAAATGGGAAAATTAAAGCAAAAAGAATTAAAAAATGTAATAATTGAAAAATCTGCAAAAAATAAATAAATTCTTTAAAATTAAAAAAGTTAAAAAAATAATTGAATGAAAAAGAAAAAAAATTAAAAAACAGAGTAAAAATGTTACGATATATTAAATAGTTCGTAAAAAACTGATTAAATTGCTTTTTTAAAATCAAAATACTACGCGATAAACAGCAAAAGTTTTTAAAACAAAAAATTGAGACTACAAAAGAGAGGAAAAAATGATTTTCAAAAAGCGGATATGTTTTTTTAAATTAAGAAAATAAATAAGATAATCA
The DNA here is from genome assembly GCA_037103525.1 of Ganaspis brasiliensis. Classification (NCBI taxonomy): domain Eukaryota; kingdom Metazoa; phylum Arthropoda; class Insecta; order Hymenoptera; family Figitidae; genus Ganaspis; species Ganaspis brasiliensis. Next base: position 4,269,226 of record JAZKLR010000210.1, read on the forward strand.
GTAAAAAATGGAGAAATGTTATTAAGATAAAAAAATTAAGATATAAAATAACGTTTTCTCACAATTAAAAAAAAATCCGTAGAAAATCGATTTTTTCAAGTATAACTGCAAGAGAAATACTTTAAGCAGAAACGAATATTTTTTTTTAAATGAATAATTAATAAAAACAATTTAACAATTTTAAGAAAAAAACCAATATTTCTAAGAAATAGAGAAATTATAATCAAATGAGAAAAATTATTATAAGATCAAATCTACAAATAAAAAATAAAAGAAGATAAGTCTTCAAACATTATAAAAATTAATAAGTAATGACAAATGAAAAAAATCTAAATAAATATTAGAAAAATTATAAAATTAAAAAAAATATATATTTCATAACTTCCAAATATAATAATAAATAAAATTAATAACCGGAAAAGTAACTAAATACATTTTTTTAAATATTGTAAAAATAAAACTGTATAAAATAAACTAAAGTAACTTTTGTAAAAAGAATAAAGTTAAAAAAGAATGTAAAATATAAAAAAATGTTATTAAATGCATGAAAAAAAATTTTTTTTTAATGAAATGAAAGTTACCTGAGTGATTTTCTAAAAATAAAGAAAAGAAATATGAAGCATAATACTCACAAAATTTTTAAAAAAAGAAAAAATTACAAAAAATTACATATGTAATACAATTAATTTTATTCAATATTCCAAAAAGTAGACTTTTTTTAATTATCAACTATTTTTTCAAATTACAATTTATTTCTTCAATTTTTTGTTATTTTCTTAAAATTGCCATTACATTTTTCAATTTTCAATTATTTTTTTTAATATTGAAAAAGTCTTGCTTTTTTTAATTATTTTTTCGAATATCAATAAGCTTCTTTAATTTTAAATAAAATTATTGTTCAATTATTCTCTACAGTTTAAAATTATTTTTAAAAAAATTCATTTCCATTCTTCAGTTTTTAATGTTTTCTTCAATTTCAATAACTTTTTTCAATTTTCAATCCAGTTGTTCAATTAGCAATTATTTTCAACAATTTATTTATTTATTTATTTATTTATTTATCTTACATATACGGGCTATAATTTATAAAAGTAAAAAAGCCCTTTCGTACATAGGTACTAAAAATAGTTGGAAAATGCACATATCACACAAATTTCTATAATTTTCTTAATTTTCCAATTTTCAATTATTTATTTTAAATTAAATATTTATAGCCTAATTTTTTAAATTTATTATCTTTTCCAGTTGTGTAGGTATTAATCAAACCATTTTTCGAATTTTATTTCCAATTGTCAATTATTTTCGTCATTTTCAAAAATTTTCATCAATTTTGCTATTATTCCTGCTATTTTTTAATTATTTTTTTTATTCATTATTTTCTTTAATTTTCAACCATTTTCGTCATTTTGTACTTTTTTTTTTTTAATAAATATCAACTATTTTCTTACAATTTTCATTTTAACTCTTTTTAAAATGTATTTTTTCGATTTTTGTTTATTTTCCTCAATTTTTAATTATTTTATTTAATTTTTAATTATTTTTTTCGATTTTCAATTAATTCTTCAATATCCAATAATTCTAGGCTGTTTCAATTATATCTCATAAAAAATGTTTTATAAAGTTCAAATCAATGCAAAATTATTTCCAACAATTATTCCTATAATTTACTTAATTTTTCAACTTGCAATTATTTTCTTTAAATTTAAAGTTTTTGCTGAATTTTATCAATTTTTTTTCCAGTTGTCTATTAATCTAGTGTCATTTAACAGATATTTTCTTCAATTTTTCAATTATACTCGTCATTTTTTAATTATTTCTTTTCATTATTAATTATTTGTCACGATTTAAAATTATTTCCTACAATTTTTTTTCAATTTTCAAATCTGTTAAAATTTCTTAATTATTCTTTGAATTTTTCAATCACTTTTTTTGGTTGTGTATTAATCTAGCCATTTTTCGAATTTAGTTTTCAATTGTCAATTATTTTCGCGTTTTGTAATTTTTTTCCATTATTATCAATTTTTTTTTTCAAATTTCAGTTCGTTTTTTTAAAATTTGAATTTATTTCTTCAATTTTTTATTACTTTCTTCAAATTTTTATTTTTTTTTTATCAATTTTTAATTTATTTCAATTATTTTTTTTATGATTTTCAAAACAGTTGTTCAATTTGCAATTGTTTTCAGCAATTAATTAGGAATTTCAACGCTATTAGATAACCTGATCAGTATGTTTCTAACTAAATAAACATAAATTTGATACGGTAAACATGATTTTAATGTCAATTAAACTGTAAACGTGTTTGTAATTAAGCTAATGTCAATTTCATTTGAGCGTAAATACTTATACTTTTAAACTAATAATAATAATAATTAAAGGGAATAGAGTATGATTTAAAACGGCGCATTTTTAAAATATACTTGAGTTGCTTGTAATCTCTTTTGGTGACTCGGAAATAAAAACTGTTCTTGTAAACCTCGTTAGTCTCATTAGCACATATAATTCCATTAAAACTCAGCTTTCTTCATGAGAGAGTTGACAGCAAGGTGCGTGTTAACAGTACTGCTACTCGACTTAATACGATTAAAACTCGTGTTTTCCTTGTTTTTGGACCAAGGGATAACTAGCAGATTACAATTATTATGACACTACTCACAGAGAACTAGCAATCATAAAAAATGTGTTGATTTTAAATGTCTTTTTTAATTATTTAATTTGTATCAAAACATTCTTTTACTCTCAATTGAAAAATATATTCTATAATTGAAATGATCCTAAAATATCTCAGCTGCTGCTTCACTATGATAAAAAGTATAATTTTACTATTTTTCCTGTAAACTCTGAAGTTTTTAGCAGATTAATTTCAAACGTTAGAAAAAACTTGTTTTGTAAAAAGGAAAAACTTTGACGCGAGAATTGCTTACAGATTTAAAATTCTCTCGATAACTGTTTGACCTGAATGTTGGAAAACGCATATTTGTATAGAAATCAATTTAGTGCTATTTAAAAAATGTGTTCATTTCTTCATTTTAAACTAAAATATGTCACTTTTTATCTTTAAGAATGCGAGACAATACATTTTTTATGAAATATAGCGGGATTTGTGGAAATAACCGATTTTATTTAATTTTATACAGTCAGTAGTATGATTTGATAATAATAGGAATATTATTCCGCTACATAATCACTGACTTTTTTGAACTCTAGCGCTCTATTAATATCTAGATAACTGCTATGAAGTAACATTAAATTGTCTACAATTTTAAATAATAATAATCAACAAACTGAAGTTCCTTCTCCATTTTTGAATTTGCTCTGTAAATTTAGTATCTCACAAGACACAATGTCAGTAACATGATAAATTTTCAAGCACAAATTCTTTCAATAATCAGACTCTAAAATTTTTATTCCACCGAAAAAAGTGAATTTATTGATAAAAATAATGCCATTAGTGTTAAAAGTGTTGTGCTGTCTGCTTCTTATACTTTTTAATAAAAATTGTAAGTTAAATGCAATATTTCCTGTTCTCTGAATAATAGTTTCTTCTCACTTAAGCTCTCTCTTGCTTTTTATTTTAATATCGCGATTTTATATTAACTTCCAAGCACTTTGTCAGGAAATATTAAATAAATCGTTAGTGAGATGATAAATCGCGTTTAAAATTACGAAGCTGTACAGTTCCGTTACTAAAGTTAGAGGATAAATTGTCCATCAGGGAAAATAAAAGGAAAACAATGGATGTTGAAAAAGAGGAGCTCGAAATTAGCGAGGAAGTTGTTTAATACGGAAAGTTTTTTCTAAGGCGAGTTGAAGGCGCGGAAGCTTCCATTGTGATCGCCACTTGTGTGCCTCTGTCCTCATTCTCCAGTGAACTTTTCAGGCTACTATCCGTAATTTATTTATTTCCCAATTATTTTTAGTCCGACTTAACTTTTTTCCGACAAACTCAACATTCTCTCGGCTAGATTTTTCTCGCCTTCTTTTCCTGGCACACCTTCGTCTTTTCAAGTTTTCTAGCACGACCTTCCAGCAATTTCCCTGCTCTCCATGCCAAGACGGTCATAAGTTTTCAAAACTTTTGCGCACATGAATATAAAGTTCGAAAGGCGGAAGTTCATTCGTAAAAATAATAGAATATTTATCTGTGTGAGTAGTGTGCAAACATTATAGGAATCTTTGTAAAAAATTCAGGATAATATATTATTGCTTGTAGCAATCAATTTTTATTTATTACAGACGTCTGAGTTACTTCGTTCACTTTGGTAGCATATAGATTAGCAGAATTATCTATATACAGAAAGTTCAATTTTCCGAAAACAAATTAAATGCATCAGGAATTAAGATAGAAACTTGGCTTTCAAAAATTTGGAAAGCTTATTAAATTTTACTTAAGAATATCTATTAATTTAATTTTTTTAGAAATTTCAAAGTAATTATATTAGTTGAGGAGTTAGAAAAAAAAATTCTCGAATTTTTCAATTATCGTTTACGAAGTTCAGTTCGTTGCCTGATGTAGAAAAATTGAAAAAAAAATTGAAATTTATATTATTCTCTTCGTTTAATTGCCAGCTTTAATGTGAGCCAAGGATACTTGAAAAATATTGAGTGGTTCACAAAATATGACTAATTATGTCCGAGCATAATTAGTTTTTGAATTATTTTTTGCTCGGACAAATTTAGTCATACCCCGTAAATCACTCAATATTTTTTAAGTTTCCTTGGCTCAAATTAAAGCTGGCAATTAAACGAAGAGAATAATATAAATTTCAATTTTTTTTTTCAATTTTTCTACATCAGACAACTTCGTGATCGATAATTGAAAAATTCGAGAATTTTTTTTTCTAACTCATCAACTAATAAAATCACTTTAAAATTTTTAAAAAATTTAACTAATAGCTATTCTTAAGACAGTAGTCTCCTTTAGAAGCTTATTGTAGTAAATGTAATTTTTAGGCGATAATGTACTATATTTGAGGTTTAAAAAACAATCGTTATTATTAAAATATATTGCAATTTTTCGAAGTTGCATTGATTTTTCTGGAGCGCTTGGAGTCTGCAGTTGTAAATCGGTGCCGTTGATAGAGGTCGCGCATTCCATCTGAAACAGTTGAACTAAATTTTTTTTTAATTTCTATAAGTTTCTTTTCTATATGAACTAAAAAAATACCGAAGAAGTTATGAAATTCTACATTTTTTCTAAGTTTGAAAACAAATTCACTTTAAAAAAAAAATTCACTTTAAGTTGAAAAAAAGTAGTTTAAATAATACTTTTCTCAAATTTTTTTAGTTCAAATAGAAGATAATTTAATACTGAAGCTAGATCATTTTTTTCGATCCGACATATATTCTTTTTGCTATCGCCGGCACCGTTTTCTAAGACCTGTGAAAATGAAAACTCGAGAAAACACGCTTTAAAGTTTTCGTTTTAAAAAAATATAAGTTTTGGATACGTACACTAATTAGAATGATGTTAATCAGTTATCCCCGGTTCATACAATAACTACTCAACACAGACCTTCTAGAAACTAAAAATAATATTTCAAAAGACTGTTGGACCTTTTCAGGTGTATACAAGTATAGTCATACAATAGAATAGAACTGCTCTAGCTTCGAAAATATGTCGAATTGGCTTCTGAAATTTTCAAGACGTATTCTTGGATAGTTTTGGAATAGATTTAAGACAAAACCAAAAAATCGATTTTTTGAAGCCTCTTTAAATAATCTTTTTAACTTCTTATAAAATTTGTCAACTTTTCAGAAATATTGTTTACAATATGGGAAAATCTTTTACTATTTTATTAATCCTCAAAGTTGACTTTAAAAAAACCCAGTAAATAAATTCTATATATCTACACGCAAAATCTTCGAATCCGAATATACAAGCTAGGGATTCTGCATAAAGTCTTGCAAACAAATAACGGAACTTCTTACACAATGAAACCCAATTTACAATTTTCATGATAATAAAACTTTCTAGTTTGTCTTCAATTTGACGAAAGCCGTAAAGTTCCATTGTTTTCAAAGAAGGTACTCGATTCAGGATTAAAACTACATTTATAGCAACGATGTTTCCTCTCTTGAATGACAGAGATGACCGTTGTAAATTACACAGTAAGATAAATGGACAAAGATAAAAAAAAGGAGTTCCTCACGCGCTGTCTTCCTTGTTTGCAACTAATAGTCGTTCCAGATGGTGAGCGGCACATCACATCGCAATGTCGTTGCCCATTTCTCCAAAGAACATTGCCCCTTGAGTAAATATCGGCTCGAGAAGAACGTGGCTATAAACTGATCTTCATGCCCTGTCTATAGTGGCATACTATTGCTTCACAGTACCTGTCATTGGACGTTTTATTTAAAAGACACTTAATTTAATAGCGTATGGAGCACTGCGGATAACAAACGCATATAAAATCGTCTTACTTCTTGACTATAAAATTTCTTTACGTTTATTTTTTCCATTATTGATCAGTAAAATTGAAAAACCATGTTCCTTAAGTCTTACCCTGAAGCTCATTGCGAAGTATTCTAAAATGTCGAAGACAGGATTTGAGAAATATAATTCTGTTAACCATGCAATGAACTATCTCTAGGTTTAAAATGAAAAACTTCAAAATTATATTTTAAGGTACACAAGGAATAATATTTCTTTTAATATTTGAACTTGAATATAAAATATTCTAACAATTAGCACTGATTCCTACCTTTAAAAAATATCATTGTATTCGTTGAATGTTTTATTATATGAAATTTCAATTAGAAAAATTGTTAATGAAAAAAATGTTTTGCTTTTGCCTTCATGTCTTTTTCTTGTTCGTAATTTATGTAAGGTCCAGCGCTTAATGAAGCTAATTGTTAAAAGCGACATTTTAAGCTTTATTTCGCATAAATTTGGTTAATTGAAAGTTTGTAGTCTTGGAGACAAGTTGTTGTATGGTAGTTAAACTTTTTAGCATCAGATCGTTGAATTCTTCTTTAAACAGTAATTAAGGAAACATAAAGTTGTAAACAAGAAATTTAATGTCTTATTATTTCATGTCTGACTGAATTTAGCAGGCCTTCGATGCGATTCGAGTAGCTTTGATTAGTGGATTACGATTTTATAGCTCAATAAAAGTGGCTTTAACAGAGACTACGAGCTATGAACCGATGCAGGAGCCCGGTAGGCAAATTGAACTCGTGAAATTTCGAGTGCTGCATGAAAATCGATTTTTTCCAGTGCTACAGGAAGCGTGCAAACTTACATATGCAATAGTGCGAAAGTCAATAAAAATGCATCTGAATCGAAGGACATTTCAGCAACAGGACGGGAGAGAAATTCACTCTCTCACACAAGCTTTTTCGATTCTCAATTTATTCGTCGCTCTCAAAAGGTTCATACTTCTTATTTGCCAGAATATCACAAAACATTTGCATCGATTTACTGCTAGCAAATTGTTCGTGAAATTGATACTTTTCAGTTTTCAAATCGTATTGAATGCAACAAATGGTGTTGTTATAACTTTTATTTAAATTGACTTTCCAATTTTTTTTACATTTCTGATTAGTTCTTTGAGTAAATATAATATTTATTTATTAATTCATTTATACTCAGTGATCCAAGAGGACAATAATGAAAATAATATATAAATTACAGAATAAAGGATTCGATTATATAACATACCTAATTAAAAAAAAAGCATTTGATTATATAGACTATATGAGTAAAAATTATTGTGCCTGTATCACAATCTGAATAAAAAAGAAGATATTTGCCGCTTTATCGGTTTTCTGGATCCCGATTAATTTACCATTGAATTTTAAGAAGATACTGGAAGATGGAGTAATTGGAAAGAATGAATACTCGGCATCAAGGGACATCGTTAACGGACCTCATATGCATGTAGAATAAAAACAAATTGTATGTTTAAAGTATGATTGTAATTCCCAAAATATTGTTCTATGATATTTAATCATAAATTTGGTAATGTAATTTGGATTATACGTCTGTTCTGATGCATTCTTTCACATTATGTTTAATTTTACTTATTTAAATTTTTAATATTTGATAGAAACAAATAAACAATATTGTAATGAAGTAATTATTATTGAACCGCTAAATTGAATTAAGGCCCAATAGTTGTCCAAATTACTCTATTATTAAATTTACTTTACCGAACGAACAACAACCAAATCTCACGAGAAACAACCTGAGGGGAGATTCCACGAGAATCACACCCTCGATGGTCACGAAGATGTTACCGACAATTCACGCAAAATTGTTGACACCAGGACAAGACTTACGACTCACCAACTATAATTAACTCGACGACACCCTTGACGAGATCCTTGAACGCAACCTGGACCTCCAAAACGACAAAAATTGCCCAGAGGTTCCTTCACACCACAAATAAAAAATACACGATTTCACTAAATTCAAATATTTAATCAACCACTATAAAGTTCTCTTTCTAACACAATGTTCCTCACACACAGTAATTCACAGTTCCTTCAATACAAAGAAATACTTGCGACAACTCAACGATACGTATTACACGCATAACCGCTCGATTAAAAGTCTCTTTCCAACACACGACTATATTCGACAATAGCCCGATTAAAAGTGATTAGCACGTGTCGCTGCTCCTGAGGTCCCGCCGGTCCCTTGCCCGCCGAAAAGTTCTTCCTCTCCTTCGACTTCCTATCCATCCTCCGCCTTCTTATCAGTCCTTCGTCTAGGATTGGTCATTACGCTGACCGTGAATTTGAACCTGTAACGCGAAAACTGACGACTGGCGCAGATGGAAAAGGGGAGAGGTGACTGCTAAATTTAGAATATTCAACGACTAAGAAATCACCCAAAATTTATGAGGGAAATTACTTATTAGCGGGAAAACGTCAGTCAGGCTCGTCTCAAGAAAAGTCGAACCCAGGCGCAGATGATTAACTAATTAATTTTCCCTTATTCTGCTTATTCAAAATAATACTAATAATACTTCAACTCTTAAGTAACGAAACACTTCGTTACAATATAAAAATAAATATACCACGCCAAGTTATTTTAGAGAGAAATAACTAAACAACAAAATAATAAAACAATGGACTAATGAAATTAATCAGATCACACAAAAGTTTTAAACAATAAGCCACGAGTAACTAACTTTTCGGAGAGTGAGGAGTAAGGAGCAGCACAAATACTAATTTAATTTCCACTATAATTCGACATTTATTAATTTTTGATGTATCGAAAGGATTACAAAAATTGTCGGCTGCATGGCACAGCCATTACAATAGACGCGCACTGAACACTGACTCGAACTTTAAATACTCTAATTTGGAGAACAACTCTATCAAAACCAACAAACAATGTTTATCAATTTAATAAGGAAGCTCACCTTGAATGGGTTTTCAATTCCGGATCGCACCTCGACCAGTCATTATATTTTTAATATCAATTATCAAATGACACAAAGTGCTAACAATGCACACCATAACTGGAATGGCGACAGGCGCCGTTACGTAGGAACCGCAAGCGACCAAACTCTGTCGCGTAGTGAAGTGGTGGCTTCGTCCGCCCACCTCTGTATCTCCGTCGTCTGCAAATTTGTTTTGAGAGGTGAAAAACAATCACCGTCAACATCGTATTTTGGTCCTGGCACTCTTGTCAGGACGGGACTTACATCCGTGTCTAGTGCCAGGACGATTTCACGACTAAGATCTCGAACTCCAGAAAACGACTATCCTCAGGGCAACTTCTCAGCAAAATAAAACTAGAGAATTCGCGAGTCAGATTCGTGCAAAAATGAAGAACAGATTTTTGTAATCAATAGTTGCTGTTGTTAACAATAACAACAATTCCGGATTGGCAAGTTGGTAAACAAAAGTAATTAATAATTAAATAATTGAAATAAATTAACTAATTTTTAGATTCAATAACAATTAACCTAATATTAAGATTCAATTAAAACTAACGAATTACTGAAAACATTAAATCAAATAAACAATTGAAAAATAAAATAAATCAAACTTTTTTTTATTTCAGAGTGCAAGCTCAAAATAATAAGTCACAAGTCGCCAAGCTTACACCCGACTGTGTAACAGTCAAACAAAATTGATTCCAGACTAGTGTTTATTCATGTTTTTTAAAATTAATTTAAAAACATTTTACGAATGTTACGTTTTACGTTCGTTACAGTGTGTATGCTATTAGAATAGGGTTCGATTGATGTCTGTTAAATGTGTGAGATTTCCTAATCAGTGTTTAGTTTTAACTTTTCATAAATTAACGGTAAATAAATCGTTGAATAGAAATCTTAATGTTTGTTATAAATTCATTAATGAAAAAGAATCCCAGACACACAAAATAAAGAATTAGATAATAAAAACACAAATCAATATAACCAATAAACTTTTTCCCAAGAGTAACGAGCTGTCAATTAAAACCAACACATTAAATACTAGGCCATTAACGGATCGAAAGTGATTTAAATTTCGAGGGTAAATCTCCAAAGGAGGCCCTAGAGTATAAAAGCTTCTATACTAAACTTTGTGCGTAAATCAATGCTAGGTAACTGATTTTCGATACGGGTATTTATAGATGAGCTGACTCACGTAACGAGACCAGGAAATGCAATGAGGTTCGATCAAATTATTGTAAAATCGACTATGTCTAAAGACTGTTCAGCGTTATCGTATTATTGATAATATTATCGCAGCGACGTTAATAATGCTAATAGGTCGACAACGGTGTAGGTACTGTGGTTAGAATGTCAATTATAACGGATAATTTGATGATATTCGGGTTAAAGAGGATGCTGACATGGTCGATCAATGGGGGTTGAACAATGAGATATCCAAGAAGACCAAAGGGAGATATGCGTTTCATGTTACGCTAATTACTGACTGACTCTTATTTTATATAAGATCCTATTTTCAACAAAACCTCTACTAGAGTTACCTGATTTCAAGTCAAAGCTAGTCTTCAAAAGACACATTGAAAACTTCATTATTTTAATATTGTAAACCGTCATAATCACAAGCATGAAATTACGAAAATTTTTTGCTAGAATTACCCTCAATTTTTTGAAGTCTATCAGTTTAAGGGTGTTCAAGAGCCAAGCTAATTAATGATAAGGACAGATTCTACATATCAAATGTCAATTTTTACACATACAATTTAGGATCACCATAACACTTAATACAAAAATGCAACATAAACGATAAATTTCACATATTTGCAGTATTTCTGTTTCTCTTTCCAGAAAGAGAAATTTAATAAGACGTTGAAGTTAAACTCAAAATTTATAAACTAATAAGTTGTTACATAATCTAAACTTGGTCCAATTAAACTAAATTAATTATAAATACTCTTACACAATAAATAAATATAAAATAAAATTTAATAATAATAAAATCTGCGTCACAGTCTATATGCCTATGTTGTGTACATGAACTCAAATTCTCGAATTTGTGCAGGTAACCATAATACGTTTGATGAAACCCTCTTACTGCTTCCATTAATATTACTGTGTGCTTAGGTAGGATTATTATTAATGTCAAATTTAGTATAGTATGTCTAGGATTCGATACTCTTCCGTTTCGGCTTCGACTGTGATTATTATTACATACATACATACACATACACAGACAGAGAAAATACCCTTCTAAACACAGATATATGCATTGGTCGAAACCCTGCTTAGACTATGTACAGATTTCGATATACAAAACATTGATCAAGGAAGACTTTCAACTACTATTCTATTCATACAAACTAATGAAAATTTGTTACCTAATAAATGGAATTTGAATCTATCTTTTCTCTAACAATTTTGTGGTATTTCCAATTATAGTTTTTATGCAGTTAAACAACAAATACAATTTATGTCAAAAAAGTAAAAGAACAAAAAACACGTTAAAATAACAAAATAAAGAAACATACATATCTCTTTAGTATTATATAAAACTACAGAAATTAGATTTCATTATCAATCGAGTCGTGGAACAATTTTGTTTTTTAGTACTTAGAATAAATTACATGATATAAAAATAATAGCACAGAATTGTAAAAGCGATAGAATGAGGAAACAACTTTATGATAAAGGTGTTACAAGTAAATGTAACATTGTAAAATTAAAAAAACAAAAAAAAATTTAGACTAAAATTCCACTGATGAGGGCCGATAATCCGTGCCGAAACGTTTGGAAGAAAAAAGAATAACATTTTTTTTTATTGACTGACCCTACAGCCACAAATACTCCTCTTCTAAATTTTTAACTTAAGTCACAAAAACTCTCACTTCAATTATTATTAGTAATATTAACAGATATTAACCACGGAGTTAGCTCAGTTGGTTAAGGTCCTGGACTCTACGGTCGCGCCAAGTCAAGCGTCAAGCTTGCTTGGTTTGCGCCCCGGGAAGCTTGGGATTTTTTCCGGCTGTGAGATAACTTCAGTGAAAGGTAAAGACCTCGAGGTATAATGATATGCACTGTCGGTAATCGCCCTGTGCACACCACTAGAACTCGACCGTCGATAAACCGGTTGTACTCAGGAGAGGTTGTTCTACAGTTTTCCCTCTCCACTGTCGAGCAAACCCAATATAACGGGTGGTCCAGGCAAATGCGAGTACTCCTAATTCCAAACCGTTTTGTAGACGCAAGAACACTTAGAGAATATATACAAAGTACATTTGAGATGCAATTAATATACAGTATATTTTAAAAATCAATTTAAATATCTCATGTAAAATGCTTGAAAGTAATAAATAGTTTGCTACCTAAACAATCACTGAATCAATTAGATAGGATGTAGTTATCCTACGTTAGTTAATATAAAAATAAAAATCCAGCTTGATAAAAATTTTACAACCTCGTTTCCTCAGTGAAATAGTATTCATCCTATCCAATTGATTCAGTGATTGCTTTGTACGGAATAAACCCACGGAGACAGTCAAATGTTGGTTTAGCAAACCAACATTTTGTTGCGGAAAGCAACATTTTCAAATGTAACGTGATGCTTTTTATCACAGTCAGAAAGAGTTTTCAGTTTCTCTATTCGTAGTATAACAATACTCTTGAAGCCCTTGCAGTCTTTGGTGATACTTTCGTCAACGATAATACAAGCTACAGAAGTAAATGCATTACCAACTGAATGCATTTAGTAGTAGAAAGACCGTGGTTTTTTCCTTGAAACCGATCCAGTAATAAAAGCCGACAATTTTTAGAGCCTTCTTTAGATTATTTATCATAATGGTTCCCAACGTGTTATCAGGGTCTAATCCGTGGAAAGGTGTCAATCTTAAAACTAAACACTCTTTGAATTAAAAGAAATTTGATCCATAGGACCATCTCTTATCATTATCTTATCTTATTTTTGTATGGAAGATTTGGAATAAAAGTGTTTAAATGTACTAATACATATTATTTTTATTCATTAAGACCAGCTTACTCTGAAAAACATGATTTTTTCAATACATTTTATTTATAATACAAAAAATGTTAAATAATAAATTTGTTTACATATGATAGTACATACATAAAGTTACTTGAAATTTTTTTTTTTTTTTCAAAATGTCGGTCTTGAAAATGGCTGCTGAAAGTTATCTACTTCGTAGATGGATGACATAATTTCTTGGAAAAACATTATCTGAAAGCAAAAAACAAAACGGTTTCATGTTCTGTATCGAATTGGCTATGGACTCAAGCAGAATGAAACATTTTCAATGAAAAAAAAAACAAAATAGCGGACTTGTGAATTTTTTCAACCTTTTTTTCACTTTTAATTGTTTATAACTTTTTTAAATAATAATGAATATTTCTGGTTCTACTTAAGGCCATAGCCAGACATCTAAAGAGTAAAATGCCGTTTGGTTCATATCGATAAGTGCAATAGTTTTAAAATGAGAGTGTCATCTATGTGAAAAAACGTGGTTCGGAGAAAAATCAGTTCAAAGTTTTTATTCGTGAAAAATTGTAAAAAAGTGAATTTTACTTACATATCCATTCCAGCTGCATACACAATTCCTTCCTCGTCTTCGTAAGCATCATTCTGAAGAATTCTTGCATTTCTTAAAGCAGTTCTGTGATCCTTAGACGCTTTAGTAGCTTCTAGCTCATCTCGATCAACATGTCTGTTTTTGGCCCTATCAGCAAAGTGCCTTGCTCCTCACTCTTTTATACCTGCTTCTCGGTCTTGTTGACCTTCGGGACTAATTCTATACTATTTCTACGAGTATACAGTAGCAATTTATGAAAAAAAAAATTTCGATTTTTTCAAAATTCTTCAGAGTAACCTGGCCTTAATAAAATGACTTGCAATTAATAGCTAAAATTGATAATGTATTTTACATTGATTCTATTTCTAACAACAGTTTCCTAAATATTTTAATTCAAGTTAGTCTTCAGTGTATAAATAATTTAGAATTCTAATACTTAAGTTTGTTAACAATATTGAATGTGTTTATATCTTTAAATAATACTACCTGTCTGTAACTTAAATTCACCTTCATCCAATGAAATCAACCAACCGCCTGTTTGCCCTCTGCGTAAGTTGGCAGCTTATCACAACTGCCACATGCACTGCGATTCATTAATACGTCGTATCCATTGAAAACTTTGCTATTGTGTATCTAACCTGTCTCTAATATTCGTTAAAGTAGTTTACAAACTCTAGACAAATTTCACAAATTTGTACCTGAGTTTATTCATGTTTATAGAATCCAATCAAAAACTCTAGTTCCTCATAATATTACCAAAAAATCAATATATTGTTTACTTAGCGTGATAATACAGACAATGTTTCTAGTGTTTTTGGCACAAGAATATTTAGATCGTTAAAGAATCAAGAAAAAAATTATAATCTTTAATATAATATCGAGGAATATCTGTGGCAAAATATTACAGGTTTTAATAAAAAAATTTACTTTGTTTTCTATGTATTCGAGGAAGTAAATCCTCTGTTCTCATTGGATATTAATTCCAGGAGCATCAAGGATCAGGTATATCAAAATGAAGATTAAGTTCGAATCGAATGAAAGCACTGTAAATGCATCTGACCATACTAAGAGAGATAAATTAATCTGTTTGATTTTACACTCCTTAAAATAAAATTGAAAACAAGAATAATCATCTTTTCGGTTCCCATTTCCATAGTTATTGTATTTTTTGCATTGTTAGGATCAGCATAAAATAAATACGTAGAAACGAAAGGTTGCTTTACAATGAGTTAATCTTTTCCGACACAGTATTTATAAAATTTAGTATTACATTTTCATCTGTTATTATTACAAATACAGAGTCTACGTTCGCTCGAAAACCCAGAGTAAAAGAAATTTTTTCCACATCGATAATCTTGAATAAGTAAATTAAGAGAAACATAATCATTCAAAGCTTTTTGCAGTAAAGGTAAAAAAATTACATTTGCCCCAAAACCAAAGGGTTATGTACCTCCCTAATTTTTTAACTATACAAGTGTAATCTGAATGTAAAATTAGAGGGGGTTAGAAAAAGGACATACATCTTGATAATAATAGGATACCGTTTGAACGATACGGATCCCTAAAAATGAACAAGATTTTGTTTGTATAATAATTACAATGCATTTTGGATAATTGGATATGATTTGACGAGAATTAATGATTACATCTGTTAGGATTCATAATATTGCAATAAAAACATTATGGTTACTTTTATTGCTGCTATTATCATTTGTTATGACTATTATAACCTACTTTTTAAAAATAACCATCTTTAACAGAGAAAAACGGAAGCCCTAGGGACAAAATGAAAAAGAAATATTCCTTTGAATCCTGGAGACAATATCAGCAGTAGCGGGTTAATAGCTTCGACCGCAGCGGAAGTCATATGTTATTATCAGAGCCGAAGATGTGGTGAGGTGAAAGGTCCTTGTGGAAAATGGCAGCAACAGCCGGTATCACTTACGATACCGATGGCAGTAAACTTGAGCAAACTAATGCAATATCGTGAAAGGATATTAAGAGGGTAGTGTTGGTCTTCGTGCGTAGCGTTGCAACAAGCTCCGTAGCAGACGGTGAAGACAGGCATTGATTTATCTTTAATACCTTTAATGTCTTCGGGTTTAAGAACCAAGTAGAAGAAGATTATTTTAAGATACATGACCACGATTTTTTTTCGTTTTCCTGTCGTCTATTACCATGATAAATTTTTCTATATTTTATCAAGAAAATGTCGAAAGGATTTCAAAAATAGTCGGCCGCATGGCACTGCTATTACGAAAGACGCGCACTGAACACTGACTCGATTTACTACAAATTTTGGTCGGAGAACCGACTCCAACAAAGACAATATCAATTAATTATTAAAGGAGCTCACCTGCTATAGGTCTACTCCCCAGGATCGCTCTAGTCCTGGAACTCTCAATACAGCATTAGACTCACGTCACCTATATTGATATGTTGAGTTGACGTCTCTAAATTCAAAGAAACGAAAAAGATAATCCGGTTGTTTGAAAATAAAAATAGTAAAGAGTAAATTTCCCAAAAAGAATTGTCTACGAGTGGCTACAGGAAATAATCCTGCTTTCCGCCTATAAGGGGAAATATGCTCGTCTTTCGATAGGTCATAGATGAATCTAATGCTTGCATTGAGTGCTCGCTCAAGCCTCATATTAAGTTCTTCAGTAATGTCGTCGTAAACTATGCAGCCATAATCAAAGAAAGGAAGTATAATACTTTTAATTAGAAGTAGCCGTGTGGCTGTAGGCAGATAATTCCTATTCCTACCCAACTGTCGCAAAGTCATATATACTTTTTTGGAAATTCCAAATACGTGCTTCTTCCAGGAAAGATTATTGTCGAGTATCAGACCAAGGTCTTTAACAGTATTTTGAAAATAAACAGCTGATCCCGCAACCTGGAGGGAGGAGTTGCCTATCTATACATCAGCAGCAGTATAATTTGGGGAACCAAAAATAATGGCCTGAGTTTTTTTATTGTTAAGGGCAAGACCGTTCTCACCAGCCCAAGAGACCACCAGATCTATATCAGCCTGAATCATATCCAGTAATAATGCCAAATTCGCAAAGAGGCCCGAAATATAAATCTTGAGGTCATCCGCAAACTTATGGTATTTGCAATATTTGAATTTATTGCCAAGGTCAGAGATGAACAAGCTAAAAAGTAGAGGGGCAAGAGAGGAACCTTGAGGAACCCCACACTCCACCTCTCTCCATTTAGAAAGATCACGTTAACTATTGCGTACTCGATAGAAGCGTCCCTCCAAGTATGAAGTGAACCAAGCAAGAGCCGACCTGGATAGATTAAATGAGCTAAGATTACGAATCAGTAATTTGTGGTCGACTAGATCAAAGGTCTTAGTAAAATCAAAAAGTACTGCGATAGTAATCTCTTTATTGTCCATTGCAATTTTAATATGGGAAGTAAATTTAATGCAGGCTGTACTGGTACTGTGCTTAGGTCGAAATCCTGCTTGCATTAGTTCAAGCAAATTAGCAGAAGTCAAATAATTAGACATTTGTTTAAAAACAACCCTTTTAAGGGGTTTAGAGAGCGCATATAAGATAGAAATGGGTCTAAAATCAGTTGCTGTAATCGGAGTCGGGATTTAGGAATAGGACGTATTAAGGATTTTTTCCAAATATCAATTGTCTAGACACAATCACCCCCTAGCGCGACAAGCCAGATACACAATCGATCCAAGTTCAGAATTACGCCGAGATCCGTCGCCGTTACATAGCAACCGCGAGCGACCGAACTCTGTCGCGTGGTGAAATGGTGGCTTCGTCCGCCCACCCCTGTATTTCCGTCGTCTGCAACTTTGTTTTGACAGGTGAAAAACAATCACCGTCAACATCGTCTTCTGGTCCTGGCACTCTTGTCAAGACGGGACTCACATCCGTGCCTAGTGCCAGGATGATCCCACGACGAAGGGTGAGAAGAATTCTCCACTTTTTCAAATAGCGAATCAGGTTCGTGCAAAAATAAAGAATAGATTTTTGTAATCAGTAGTTGTTGTAATCAACAATTCCGGATTGGCAAGTTGGCAGGTAAAATTAATTAATGATTAAGTAAAAAATAAAGTTTTGTTTATTCCCATGTAGCACAATTTACTAACTGGTTAAAATTGTTAATAAATCAAATCGTAATAACTTCATTTCTAATTAACACACTTATTAATAAGGTAATTTATTTTTGATTACAGGTCTTTGTCATCAAGACGCTCAGCACATAACAGCAATATTGGGTGAGAGTGTGGTCTTCAACTGTCATGTAGAGTTTCCTGAGCAGCATCCAGTGCCGTACGTTCTCCAGTGGGAGAAGAAGGTAGGCGACACGGTACGATATCGGACATCTCCCTCTCTGCTCTCTATCCGTGAGTTAAAGAAAGGGGCTCCGTTCGTTAAGGGCACATTCCTGGTACCAGTAACGGCCGCGTTACCCGAGAACATCAGTAATAAACTTATTCCTCGGAGAAGACCAAACGAATCGATCGACGAATTCCTGGTAAGAATCGCAAGGTTCATTGTCTCCGGAAACCTCTCGAATCTCTTGACACTCAGTACTCTCTTAATGCAAAGTGCTTCTATAGATCTTGGATCAAACTCAAGTATAGGGTGTAATTATACAGTGCTTTTAGAACTCTTTGAAAATTTAACGAGATTCTTGAAAATATTGGTATAATGTTCCACTTCACCCTATTGGGCTAATAATTTAATCTCTACTTTCGAAACTATCTTCTAAGTAGCTTTCTCCTTTTTGCTTCAAAACAAACAGGGTTTACACCTTTTCACTTGACAATCACATAATAATGTAAATAAGTTTTCTATTAATGTTGAGTAAACATTTTAAACTATCTTCTTCTACTGTAGAGGGTATTTTGAACTGGAAACACACTCCCTAAAAGAACTTACAGGTTTTGGGTCATTCTTTCTATTTCTTTTACCAATCCTTCCAGGCTTATCCATCTTTTATCAAAATTGCAGTCACATGACATTATACACTTTTTTTCGTGAAAGAAGTTTTGTCTATTGCGATTGCGGATCATCCGGAATATAAGAAGGATTAGTGCGCGAGTTTGATCTTGTGTGGTTTCCGAAGATTAAGCAGTAAAAAGAAATTCTACAGAATTAAGGTCACTTTTTCAAAAAATTCCCAAAGTTGAATTGCCTTTTTAAGTGTGAGTATCTTAAACAGGTGGCTTCGATGATCATATTACTGTCTTGGTTTTCTTCCCGCTTCGCTCACGATCTGGCGACCAACGTGTCGTATCTAATTTCATTCTTGGTCCAAACAGGATGTTGGGTAAATCTTGTCTTTTTTATTTTACAAATATCTTCAAGTTCTGATACTCCTGTCGCTAAAATCCAATTTCCAGTTTGTAATTTAAATTTAAAAGCATGATTTTGTAAATTCATTTGGAATTTTGATTCTGGTCACTTAAGAAGTTAAAAGAATATAAATTAAAAAAAATTGTGAAAAGATTGTACGTTACTTAATCATTGGATCGGAAAAGAATAGTTTTTCATTATTTGCTGGTATCAGAAAATAGTGCGGAACGCGAGCCCCTAAAACAAGTTATGTTGTTCGAAGCATCGCTAAAGTGATTGTCGACTCGTTGTTTGTTACGTGTTGTTACTTTTAATTATTATTTCGATGAGTTCGAACTTACAATGCTTGTCAAGATGTCGGCGAACATGACACGCCATATCACTTGAAATTCATGTCAAGTTTGTGACGTTTGTAGCTCTGCCGCAGCATTTTTTAAAAGAGTATACATCATTATTGGTAATTTTTTAATCAATGAATAAAGTCTCAAGCATAAAGAGTACACATAAAAAAGTTGATGTATTAGTGCATTTATTTAGACCTAAAATATGATGTAAACTCTTTTCCATTCTTTAATTAATTTATCTCGCAATCCGGACTGGAGAGGGCAGAGCACGTTCGATAAGAATAAAAATTGTTTAACAATTAATCATGTAGTGTTGAAATCATATCAGTCAAAAATAAAAAAAAAATCATTCATTCCTCTAAACGACATTCATGAATGCACCCTCATAAGCATCATGAAATCGCGAATCACTTTTCATGAAAAATTAATTTGAAATCTTAAATTACGTTCGGTCACTAGTTGATTGCACTAATGGGAGAAATCTTCTTGGGCCAAAGTGGATGCAAGTTGGATCATTAATCAGTCAGATAAAGCTGGTTAGATTCTGTCTGTCTCCTTCCCTTGAAACTTTAAGTCTCGGTTCACACTTCAATTAGAGGATCAGATCACATTAAATGAAAGATCCACAATGGCCTTGAGAACTTTCATCTCAAATATCTCTCGAACATTAGTGCACTTATAATTTTATTCGGAGAGATTTAATCCTAAACTGATAGAAATCATAACTCTGTCTCTCTAATATCTGGTGTTTTCTGCGCTTTCAAAATTCATTTTAATTGCTGTGCTTTTGACGTGTAGATGCTCTGTAAACATTTCATAAGTAGAGAAATAGTTAATAGATAAATATTTTGTGCACGTGCATGCATTACATTTTGTACTAATTTTATACTTCTTAAATTCTTATTTTATAACTATCCAGTGGAAAGGAAACCATTGAAAAACAAATTGATGGCTAATAATTATTATTATAATTGGATGAAATTTAGGTTATAAAGAAAATTAAATTATTTTTATTAGGATTGATCCTTTGATCTCTTATTTTTTTTAAAATGTAGTAGGAGAAGGCAACAGACAAGAGTGCTTCTTGCAATTCCGAGTCGATTTAAAAATTCCCACATTACCGTTGAGCATGCGCGTTAAATCAGCGCGACCTCGTGATTCTGAAACTTTTGGCAACTTTACTCAGTTAAAAAAAAAGATTAATTTACTTTATGGCACTCTTTACATATATATTTAAATTTCGAAAACTCATCTTCTGATGTCAATAGTAACCTTCAAAACAGTGGCATAACTTCGATTTGAGGGCCTACCCGCAGGAAGGAAAATTGGCCCCTCCCCCCTTCTTAGAAAATTTCAAATAAAAATTTAAGCGATCCTGTAGTTGAAATTCAAGTCAACAAGTTTAAATTAAAGAAAATAAAAGTAAAAATTAAAGAAAATAATTGAGAAACGAAAAAATTAATTTTAAAATAACAGGAATTTAAATTAAAAATTGAAGAAATTTCTTAAACAGTAATCGAAAATTAAAGATTCTAAGTTAAAATATATGAAAATAATAATTAACAGATGAGAAATAGACGAAATTTGGAACAATCAATTTTAAAATAAGAAAAATGATTGAACTTGAAGACAATACTTTAAATTTAAAAAAGGAACCAAAATTCCGGAAGAAATTAAAGACAAGATTAAAAATCAAAAATTGAAATTGGAAGAAAATGATTGAATTTTGAAGAAAACAATTTCATTATGACTAAACTAACTGTAAATAGAAGAATATAATTTTAAAACAAGGTAATTAAGTTATGACAAAAAAATTAAATTAAAAAAAAATTTTAAAAGAGAAGAAAATATAAAGTATTGAGGTTGTTAGAAGTTAAATTTAAGAAAATAACTAAAAATGAAAAAAAATGTGTAAAAAAATCTTTTTTTTTTAATTTAAAAATAAGAAAAATATTTTAAAGTACATTAAGTATATAATTGGAATTTTAGAATCACCTAGAAAGCAATTCAGATTGTACAAACAATACTTTAAAATCGCTGAAAATAACATGTTTCAAATTTGAAAAATTAAAAAATAATCTGAAATTTAATAAAATAATTGAATATTTAAGACAATACGTGAAAAATGAAGAAATAGACGGAAAGTTGAAGAAACTCGTTAAAAAATATCAAATATTATTGAAAATTGTAGGTTTCAAGTTAAAATTGAAGAAAATAATTGAATGAAGAAGTAATATACTAAAAATGACAAAAGTACTTGAAATTGATTATAACATTTTATAACTGAAGAAAGAAAAAGTGAAAATTTAAGAGAATAATTGAAAAAAGAAAACATTCATTTTGAAATGACAAACAAATTTAAAATCAAGAAATTCATTTGAAAACACAAAAATAATTGTAACTGAAGACAATATTGTAAAATTAAAGAATTCCGTTTGACAAAGAATTTAAAAATTAATTAAAAATTATAGGCTACAAGTAGAAAATTGAAGGAAAATCCAAGAATAAAAGAAAATTATTTCAAAACGGAAAAAACAAACATAATTGCAAAATTTTAATTTTAATTGAAAATTCAAAAAATTAATAATTGGAAACAGAAGAAAATCACCGAATATTGAAGAAAAAGAGTTTGAAAATTAAAAGTGTAATTGAAACAAAACTAAATTAAACAAATTAAATGAAAATCTAAGAAAGAAAATAAAAAACATCAAAAATTAATTTAAAAATTAGGAAAAAATTTTAATTGAAGACAAAAATTTATAAAATGTTAAAATAGTTAAGGTATATCTCTCGGTTAAATACAGGCTATCAGAAAAAAAATTCCAGTATCTTTCAAAGGATTTAAAACTTTTTGGAAACTATACTTTCAGGAAGGGAAGATATCCTTTTTTAGGATAAAAAATTTGTAATGTTAAAAATTGTTTATTTACACACATTTTTATGTAATCAAACTTTTCTCTCACATCGCTTCTTTACAAATTTTTAAAATTGATGCGATTTTGGTTCATAATATCTCATTTTCTTCAGAAATAAATTATCTACAAATTAACGGAAGTAAATTTTTAAAAAACTGCACCGTTTTTCAAATATCATTATTTGTTTAACAAATGAAGTGCAATTTTTTTTATACAAACAGTCATATTTGAAAACCAGTGCAGTTTTTTAAAAATTTACTTCCCTTAATTTGTAGATACTTTATTTCTGAAAAAAATGAGCTATTATAAATCAAAATCGCATCAATTTCAAAAATTTGTAAAAAATCGATATGAGAGAAAAGTTTGATTGCATAAAAATGTGTGCAAATAAACTATTTTTAACATTACCATTTTTTTTCCTAAAAAATGACATTTTCCCTTCCTAAAAGTATAGTGTCCAAAAAGTTTTAAATCCTTTGAAGAACACTGGAATTTCTTTTCTGGATAGCAGGTATTTAAACGAGAGATATACCTTATGAATTGAAAGCATTCAATAAAAATTCCGAAAATAATTAAAAATTATAGGCCACAATTAGAAAATTGAAGGAAAAACGGACAAGTAAAGGAAATTATTTCAAAATGGGAAAAACAAATATGTAGGAGGTTCCACAAAAAAATAATAAGATTCAAAAAATAGTGAAACTTTTTAAAAGTAAGAATATTTTAAATTAGAGTACATCTTTAAAATAATAAAATTTTATAATAAATCTATCTTTTCTGTGTTTAGAATTAAATGATTTATATTTCTAATAAGTTCTGATAAATATTATATTAATGAGTCTAAGAATTATAACTTTAAAAAATGCATCAGATTTAAATAAATAATCGAAAAATTTGAAAATAAACATTGAAAAATAAGAAAAATAATTGCAATTGAAGACAATAATTTAGAATTGTAACATAAATTTGTATTTCAAGAAATTCAGTATAAAATGATCAACGTAATTAAAAAATATAAGTTAGAATTTAAATTTGTAGAAAATAATTAAAGAAACTCTTTTAAAAATAGAAAATGTAATTGAAATTGTAGACAAAACAGATTTAAAGTTAAAAAAACATGTGAGAAATAAATAAAATAATTGAAAAACGTAGAAATTGCATTTAAATATATACTTATAAAAAATTGAAATTTGAAAAATGTGCTTAAGTGACAAGAACAATTGAATTTGAAGGATTTAAATTATAAATTGATGATATTCCTGGAAAAATAATTAAAAATCAAAGACTATCAGATAAAATATGGGAAAATGAGAAATAATTGAAATTGAAGAAAATAGTTTTTTAAAGAAGGAGACAAAATTCCTGATGAAATTTAAGGCAAGAATAAAAATTGAAAATTGTAATTGAAATTTAAAGAAGAGAATTGAAATTTCAAGAAAATAATTTTTCTATGACTAAAATAACTGAAAATTAAAGAAAATAATTTTAAAAAGAAAGTTATTAAGTATTGACAAAAAAAATATGAAATTGGAATTAAAATGGAAGACAACATTTTTTAAGGTATTTCTCTTGTGGGTGACAGGGGCAAATCGATATTATTTTGAAAACACGTTTTACGTAATAAATATGCAATATTCATTTCTTATGCATATTATTTAGTGTTCTTTAGTATTTTCTCTAAACAATAAGCTTACTTTTGATTATTATTGTCGATTTAAGGGGTAAATATAGTAACATTTAACTTTCCTTATTTTTTAAAAAACTCTTTTTCTTGGCGATTTTTTTAAAAATGTTTCAATTTTAATTATTATTGTCGTATTTTATTAAGAAAAAGGTTCTCTACAAATTCACCGTTTAAATTTTTTAAAAAAGTTTAAACTTTTTTAAATATAAATATTTGTTTACAAAAAAATATGTAAAAAAAAAGTTCTCTTTTTATAAACAGTTATTTATGTTCAAAAAACTATAAACTCTTCTAAAAATTTTAAACTGTGAATTTGTAGGGAACCTTTTTCTTAATAAAATAAGCCATTAGTAATTAAAATTGAAACATTTTTAAAAAATCGCCTGGAAAAAGAGTTTTTGAAAAAATAAGGAAAGTTAAATGTTACTTTATTGACCCCTTAAATCAGACAATAATAAGCAAAAGTAAGCTTATTGTTTAGAGAAAACACTAAAGAACACTAAATAATATGCATAAGAAATAAATATTGGATATTTATTACGTAAAACGTGTTTTCATAATAGTATCGATTTGACCCTGTCATCCAGAATAGAAATACCTTAATGTATTGAGGAAATTTACTAGAAAATGACAAATATAATTGAAAATTGTTGATTGAAAGTTAAATTTAAGAAAATGTTTAAAAATTTTGTTTTTAATTACAGATCACTGAGAGAAAAATTTTCTTGCGCCAATGCAAAAATATCCGATTCTTGGAGCAAACATAAAAACGATTTTTTTTTGCAATGCAATCAATGTAAACATAATTTTATTCTTGTAAAAAGAAATCTTTTTTCTTAGTGATGGGTAAAAATAATTAAAATGGAAATAATATTTCAAAATTGAAGAAACCAATTGAATCAATTCGTTGAAATATGTAAAAAATGATTGAAAATCGTAGAAGGAAAGTAAAAGTTGAAGAAGTTCGTTAGAAAATGCCAAAAAGTAATTGTGAAAATTATACCTTCCATGTTAAAATTAATGGAAATAATGTAATGAAGTAGAAAAACATTGCCCTAAGTTGAATGAAATTTTATGTCTCAAATCGCAAAATCGTGAATTCTTAAAAATGAGAGAAGTTTTATGAAAAATTGAATAGCTCGACCTTTAAAAATGGTTTAAAAATTAATTAAATATGCATCTTTTTTTCTATACCGAAGATCTATGTTTTTGGGTTGCTTTATTTATCGGTAGACTTCATTAGTAATTATAACGAGTAAACAAATGAGACGTATCTTATTTGATAACAAAATTAACTATTTTTAAATAAAAGTAAAAAGTTCCTTAACTTCTATGTAAAATTGTGTCTCCTAATTATTGACAACATTCAGATAATCCCAAAATTCTGCATTAATGGCCTAACAGGAGTTTAATTAAACGACAAAATTAATAAAATTTATTATATAATTTTTGTTTTTACAATTTTGTCAATAAGTGTATGAAAGATAATTGAATACAAATAAAATACGTGACGTGTTATAATAATGAATAAATTATCTTTTGGGAATGATAATTTGGAAATGTAATGTAAAATACATAAACATCTGGCGTAAATACATAATCGAGCCTCACAAACCGAGACTCGATCACTAACTGGAGATAGTTTGCAATGCATTAGCCATGAACTCAATATTGACACCGCAAACCTACGTATCTATCGTCCGGTAATTAATTAATCGATTAATCGATTTTGTCTGCTAACACCGCATGATCATTGCATTATTGACGCTCTTGTCGCGAGCATTCATCGGGACTAGGATTTTCATTAAAAATTATAACAATTCACAAAAAGCTGATCCTCCGCTCTCTAGTCTCTTCAATAAGTTATTCACTAACGAAATTAAACGTTATCTATTGTGCACTCAAATCTAGTGAATTGAATACAATTCTTTTGTTGCATAAATTGAATTTTGAGGTTTATTAAATTTGTACAAGATAATACTTCTTTAATCTTGGAACTTTAAAATTAATAGTATACAAAATGTCAGGTATACAGGGCCGAATCAAGGTTGTAACGGGCCTGAAGCACAAAAGAATTTCAGGGCCCCCCCTAAAAAAACAAAGGTTTCTGCATTTTTATCTTATCAGAGTGTCAAGCGAATAATCATTTGAACAATGGAGAAAATTTTCGAAGAACCTTAACAAAATGTAAAAAAATAAAATTTTACATAAAGCACAAAAATTACAAAATTTTACTAAAACAAGTATTATGAATCTACAGATAAGAAAGTTAAGGATACTTTACATTGAAATAGGAAAGTTATAGCAAAAAGATGTAAAAATGTACTAATTGAAAAACCTGAAAAAAATTAATAAATTCTTCAAAATTAAAAAAGTTTAAAAAATTAATGAAAGTAAAAAAAGAAAATTAAGATATATGGTAATAATGCGTTATGAAATATTAAGAGCATGTGATGGAGAATGACGTCACTGGTATAGGCAAAATTTGTCCGTTAACTTTCTTTTAAAATAATAAATATTTTTACATCAAACTTTATGGAATTACTTAAAATATCATTAAGATGGTCTCTCTGACCCAAATTTGTTTAAATTTTGCCTTAAAATTAATTTTTAAAAAATTAGCTGATTTTCGAAAAATTAAGAAAAATTAATTTTAAAGCAAAATTTTAACAAATTTGGGTCAGAGAGACCATCTTAATGATATTTTAAGTAATTCCAGAAAGTTTAGTGTCAAAACGTTTATTATTTTAAGAGAAAGTTTACGGACAAATTTTGCCTATACCAGTGACGTCATTCTCCATCACATGCCCTTAAACAGTTTAAGGAAGATTGAAAAAATTGAAATTACAAAAGAGAGGAAAAAATGATTTTCAAAAAGTTAAAATATTTGGCGATATATTTTTTTAAATTAAGAAAACAAATAAGATAACCAGTAAAAAAAAATGGAAAAATGTTACTAAAGATATAAATAATACTTTAAAAACTTGTTTTGGAAATCAAGCGAAAAGCAATAATTTTTTTTAACGAAGAATTAAGTGAAAACAATTAAACAATTTGAATCAAAAAAACCAATATTTCTAAGAAAGAGGGTAATTCTGATCAAATGAGAAAATTTATTATCAGATCAAATTTACGAAAAATTAAATAAAAGAAGAAAAGTCTTTAAAAATTATAAAAATTAATAAGTTATGACAAATGACAGAAAACCAAATAAATATTTTAAATATCATAAAATTGAAAAAAATTATATTTTAAAACTTCCAAATTATAATAATAAATAAAATTAGTCACTAAAAAAGTAAATAAATTTTTCTAAATATTGTTAAAATAAAACTATATAAAATTAACTGAAGTAATTTTTCTAAAAGGAATAAGATTAAAAAAAAATAAAAAAGTATTATTAAACCCATAAAAAAAGAAAAAAAAATTAAAAAGAAATAAAAGTTACCTAATTGATTTTCTAAAAATACAAAAAAGCAATATAAAATATAACCTACCAAAAAAATTGTTTGAAAAAGAAAAAATTGCAAGAAAGAATAATTAAATATTTCAAGAAAGTGATATAAATTAAAAAGTAAAGTGTGTAAATAAGTCTACAATTTTTTCTACAATTTTCAACCGTACTAATTTACAATTATTCTCCTTAAATTTTTAAATTATTTTTTAAATTTTTTAATTGTTTTGTTCTGTTGTAGATTATTCTCGACAGTTTTTGAATTTCTTTTTCAATTGTCAATTATTTTGTGCATTTTTCAATTATTTTCTTTAATATTAAAGTATTCTCGTCATTTTGTAATTTTCTTTAAATTATGAATTATTTTCTATAGTCAATTCCATTCTACAATTTTTAATTAAGTTTATTCAATATTCCAAAAAACTTGACTTTTTTCAATTATAAACCATTATTTTAAATTACAATTTATTTCTTCTATTTTCGATTATTTTCTTTAAATTTCAATCACATTTTTCAATTTTAAATTATTTTTTGAATATTAATATGCTTTTTTAATTTTAAGTACAATTGTTCAATTATTCTCTTCAGTTCTTAATTATGTTTTAAAAGTTTCATTTCCATTCTTCAATTTTAAATTTTTTCCTCAATTTCAATTATTTTGTTTGATTCAATTTTTTTCAATTTTGTTGTTCAATTAGCAATTATTTCCAACAATTATTTTTATAATTTTCTTAATTTTTCAATTTTTAATTATTTTTTAAATTAAATATTTGTAGTTTGATTTTTTAAATTATTTTTTCCAGTTGTGTATTAATCTAGAAATTTTTCGAATTTTGTTTTCAATTGTAAATTATTTTCGTCATTTTTCAGAAATTATCTTCAATTTTGCTATTATTCTTGTTATTTTTCGATTATTTTTTTCATTTATTAATTATTTTCTTTAACTTTTAATTATTTCTTGTAATATTTAAAATTTTTATTTATTCTCTTAAAATTTTAGAATTATTTTTCAACGTTTTCAATTTTTTTTTCAGTTGTGCATTATTCTAGTTATTTTTTGATTTTTTTTTCAATTGTCAATTATTTTCTTTAATATTTTAAAATCCTCGCCTTTCGTCAATTAGTTTTCTCCATTATCAATAAGATTCGTTAATTTCAAATTTTTATTTTCTTTAATTCTCAATTTTTTCTTCAAATTTCAATTCCATTTTTTAGTTTTTAATTGTTTTCTTCTATATTTAATAACTTTCGGCTTTTTTCAAATACTTTTTTTAATTTTTAATTATATTCAATTAATTTGAATTTCAATTTTCAATTTTCAATTATTTTCGTCGATTTTCAGTACATTTGTTCAATGCGCAATTATTTCAAACATAAATTCCTATAATTTTCTTTATTTTTCTATTCATTTTGTAGATATTTTCTTCAATTTTTTAATTATTCTCATTTTTCAATTATTTTTTTTAATTATTAACTATTGTTTGCAATTTGAAATTATTTCCTACAATTTTTTCAATTTGCAATTAGTCTCTCAAAGTTTTATAATGATTCTTTGAGTTTTTTAAATTATTTTTTTCTTTTTTTTGTTTATTAATCTAGCCATTTTTCGAATTTTGTTATCAATTGTGAATTATTTTCGCGTTTTGTAATTTTTCTCCATTATTATCAATTTTTTTTTAATTTCAGTTTAATTCTAAATTATTTCTTTATTTCTTTAATCCTTTATTATTTTCTCTAAATTTTTATTATTTTTTAAAGTTTTCAATTATTTTCTTGAATTTCAATTTTTTTGTATTAATTTTCAATCCAGTTGTTTAATTAAATGCATATTGTTTAATTTTTTTTAGATTATTTTTAACAACTGTGTATTTATCTAGCCATTTTTCGAATTTTGTTTTTAATTGTCAATTATTTTCCTCATTTTGCTTCCTCATAGAGGAAGCGTTGTGATCGTTAAGATTTTCGATTTTCCAAAAATAGTGTAAATCGACTCAGTTTCATCTGAAAAGTTCAAATTTCCATTCCTGAGAAAATGTCCGGATGTGTGTGTGTGTGTGTGTGTGTATGTGTGTGTGTATGTGGTAAATTTTTTGTCGCCAGGATATCTCGAGAACGCTTTAACGGATTTTAATAAAATTTGGATGACATATGAAGCTCACAAATATCTAAATTTGGACACAGGAATTTTTTAAAATACCCAATCAAATTATTTTGAGCACCTTTTTTTATAAAAAAATATCGTTTTTTGGCAAAAAAATTTTTCATGTTAAAAATTCAGACAAATGAATGAAAAAATCATATTCCTTGTTTCAAAATGAATCGATTGACCTATATAAAGTATATAATTGACCAAAAACTCACGTAATAATTCATGATTTTTCAGTTTTTTTCATCAAAAAATCTCGTTTTTGGAAATTTGTTTAAAAAAAAAATTTAAAAAAAAAAAATTCAACCAAACGAATTACAAAATCATATTCCTTGTCTCAAAACGAATTGACTAAAAATAATTGACTAAAAACCCACGTAATAATTCATGATTTTTCATTTTTTTTTATCGAAAAATCTCTTTTTTTGCCAAAAAAATTCAAACAATTATTATTTTTTGACCACAGTTCCTTTTTAAAAAAAATATTCTATTTTAAAAAACGAATATACTATTCAAAATTAAGTAACTTAGCTGTAATGTGTTAGAACATTATTGCTTTTTTTTCTTAAAAAAATAATAAATTTCATTGATTTCTCAAATTTTTTCATTGTCCATTCATTTTCCTTCAACAAAAATGTAGTATAGTGGAAAAAATTAAATTAAATTAAATTAATTAAATTATTATTTTTA
Organism: Ganaspis brasiliensis; assembly: GCA_037103525.1. Taxonomy (NCBI): domain Eukaryota; kingdom Metazoa; phylum Arthropoda; class Insecta; order Hymenoptera; family Figitidae; genus Ganaspis; species Ganaspis brasiliensis. The sequence goes on from JAZKLR010000210.1 coordinate 4,299,762, forward strand.
ATATTATAAATAAATTTATTGCTCAAATTATCTTGCTTCCTTGGAAGCGAAGTGTCCATGAAATGGACAGAATTCACACCAAGTTTCATATATATTCTTTTATATTTTGTAATTATTCTCGTAATTTTCATTATTTGCATTTCCAAAAATTTATAGTTTTAAATGACGTACAGCAATGTAAAGTTTTTCATTAATGTTACTGTTAATTAATATTTTACTAAACACATGTAATAATTGCCACTTTGATTAATTGAAACTTATAAGTTTGAAAAAATTAAAGTTTGAGTTAATTGACGTTTGGAATTTATATAAATAACAATGGCTTGGAATTAATTAAATTTAATATAGTTTTCGACTTTCTTTCTATCAACATTTTTTTAGATTAAATTCTGGTCATTTTAAATTCAATTTTTCGTATTATTATATTAAAGAATACAAGATTAAAATTGAAGTTTTTAGGATTTATCTATCTTCCCAGAGTTTTTTGAAAATTTGCCGATCGCTTTCAAAAATTACGGATCATTTTAAAAATTCTCGTTAATTTGAAAGTTTTTTTTAACGATACATTAAATTCTGGCACCGGGCCCTTTTGGGTTCCCTGCAGGTATAGAAATTAGGTTATTCAATAATAATATATGTAAGAATGCAAAAAGCTACCACACAAATTTGGCAAAATTTTGAAAGTACAAAAAACTATAATAAAAAAAAATAGTAGAAGGGATTTAAAAAATGTTTCCTACTTGTTATAATATCTTTCTGCAACAAGTTACGTAAATCAGGGAAAAGCTGCAGCTCAACGTCGGAGTCTGTGAACTTTCATGCTGTCACTGACAATTAATTTCTCTTCTCTGTTCTTTTGTTTTGTTCGTACGTCTGCTTCTCACCAACCCTTTGTACTGCTTCTCGTCATATGTGGTTGAAAGAGCGAGCAAGGCTCGAAAACAGCTTTAGCAACCAAAATAGTGGTTCCGTGATGTGTATACAAATCGGAGTTTCGGTCCGCAGGCATAGCATAGAAATTCATTTCTCCAAAAGTTTGTTGCTTTTTCGAAGGCTACATTAATAAAAATAGAAAAAACCGAGCACTTTCATTTCATCCTTCTATTTCAATGCGAACTTCACCATCGAAATCTCCCTTGATTGATGTTTCAAATCTGTATTTCAGCTGCTAGCATTCTAGCAACTAATTCACGTGAATTACAATTTTTATTATTTAATTAGTATTCAGTGTTTTATTTTTATTCATATTCTACAATACAAAAAATGTTAAGTAATAAACTTTTTTACATATGATAGTACATACATGAAGTTACTTGAAATTTTTTAATTTAATTTTTTTTTCAAAACAGCGGTCATGAAAATGGCTGCTGAAAGTTATCTACTTCGTAGATGGATGGCATAATTTCTTGGAAAAGAATTATCTGAAAGCAAAAAACAAAACGGTTTCATGTTCTGTATCGAATTGGCTATGGCCTCAAGCAGAATGAAACATTTTCAATGAAAAAAAAAAACAAAATGGCGGACTTTTGAATTTTTTCAACCTTTTTTTCACTTTTAATTGTTTGCGAAGAAACGTGGTTTGGAGAAAAATCAGTTCAAAGTTTTTATTCGTGAAAAATCGTAAAAAAGTGAATTTTACTTACATATCCATTCCAGCAGCATACACAGTTCCTTCCTCGTCTTCGTAAGCATCATTCTGAAGAATTCTTGCATTTCTTAAAGCAGTTCTGTGATCCTTAGACGCTTCAGTAGCTTCTAGCTCAGCTCGATCAACACGTCTGTTGTTGGCCCTATTAGCAAAGTGTCTTGCTCCCCACTTTTTTATACCTGTTTCTCGGTCTTGCTGATCTTCGGGCCTAATTCTATACTATTTCTACGAGTATACAGTGGCAATTTATGAAAAAAAAAATTTCGATTTTTTCAAAATTGTTCAGAGTAACCTGGCCTTAAAACTAGAAAATTTTAGATCGTTCGAAGTATTGTTAGGTATGTATAAATCACAGAATAAACAAAATTGCCTTTTTAAATTTTATTTATATTCACTTGAACAATGTAATTTCCAATTGAATTACAATTTTTCTCATTTTGTTCGTTTGCAAGTGTCTAGAAAGCTTTTAAAAGCAGTCGTCTGCATTTTTCACTCTCAGAGCACGTATATGTGAATTCACGTAGGTTGTTGGTAACAGAGAAAAGCACGTGATGCTTATTATTAAAATGTATGTTCAGTCGGTATGAACAGTAAACATCGTCATTTATATTTTTTGCGCTGACCATAACGTCTTCAGATTTTAAGTTTCTTATCGTATAACCTCGAACTTTGCTTCGTTTTGCCTGTTGCCTTTCGTGTATCAAATGGTATTATTCCTGTCACTTTTTCTGTCATACTTTTTCATAACAAATCATAAATCGACAAATCAGTAATTGAGTTATAAATTGACAAAAAAAAATCTGCGGTAGTTTAGTTAAGTTAACGTTTAAAGTAATAATATTTTTAGTCTAGAAAAGTAGAAAGAGTGTTGTGCGCCTATTATATTATGATAAAGAAAATTTACACGAGTTGTTGCTTGAATATGAATTGCTATTTGTAATATTACTTTATACGGTAGAGCAGCAAATGCAATTGTCACGTAGCGCAGAATCTACACGCGAAACAAAAGCACATCGTTCTATGTGTACATGTTCTATTTCAAATTAATTTACTTTTTATGACTCCTCGTATATTTATGCATACGTGCTGATATCATCACATCAGCGAAATTCGTCCTGTTTTTCTTTTAAAAAAAATTGCATTCAGAATTGAAGTTCTGGCCTCTATTTTAAATTATTTATATATGTTTTTTCATATATTTTAAAGCTTCTAAATTATAATCAGATTTTTAGCTTTTCCTTAATTAATATCAAATATTAATTAATATTCAAAATACTGACTTTCTCAACCCCAAAATGAGAGCAAAACCCAACGGTTAACATAGGTCAAAAAATCATAAATTCCTTAAATTCTAATTTTATACCCTGGTTGAGTATTTTCGCGATCGGCTCCTTCGATAGTTTGACAAAACCAGAGATAACGTGTCAGAGAGATTCTGCCACTTTATAAAATAAAATTAATATTGCTACAAATAATGATTACTTGCAGCAAAGTTCCGTGACATCTGAAATAAACTGAGACAGTATAGACAGTTTAAAAAAACTTTGTTAAATTAGTTTTTCTTAATAAAAATATCGTCTCTTCTCACACATTACTTGAATAAAACACAAAGTTTCTGAGTTAGTATTGTAACAACTACTTTTTCCAAGACCTCAGTTATTTTACATATTTCACTCCTAGTCTTTTAATCAAATTCATTGAATTTAAATTTCTCATTTTCTACCATGGGAATTTTCCAGAAGCTAAAGAAAGTAGCTTCAGATGCGCGACATGTTGTAAACCTAATGTATGCAATGCTGACTCGTTTTATTGTATTTTTTTGTTTTATTCTTGTTTTCCTCGAGAATTCTTCACGACGAGAAAAAGAAAGATTGGTGAAAGAACGTGATACTGAAGACTGGGACTGGAGATTGGTTAGTATAAGCGAGAGGTTAGCAAGGGGGTGGTATTTCAAACAAAGGGAATATAGCGTAATTTAATGAAATAAATGGAGACACGAGTCAACTGCGCAAACACTTGAGAGTCTTCCTGCAATTCAATTTCCTTGCTTTTCTACTCCGGGCTTCTAACTCCCGTGCATATTCCTTTCCAACTCCCGCTTCTATTATAAGAGAGCTACCTGAAAGTTTCAAGCCTGTTCTGTGCTTCCTCTTTTCGTCATTTAACCAATGCTATTTGCATAAAGTGTTAATGGTCTCTGCATTTCAAAGATTTCTTCTTCCCCTTTTTAATGTCAAAAGAACTTTTTTTAAAAAAAAAAAAAATTCTTCTCACAATCTTACAAATTTTCGCGTTTTATCACGTAAAAATTTAAGGTCAAATTTAAATGAATTACCTTGAAGAACCTTCAGTTAACGATAATTTGTCTTATAGTGTATGAGTGATTAAACAGTAAAATCGGTCAGAGGCGGCGATATGCAAACTTAATATTGTCCGAGGGGTGGGGGGGGGGGGGGGGGAGGAGAAATAAAACAATAATAAATTAAAGAGTTTCTTAATTAGCGTAATTATTGCAACGCAAAAGTTGACAATTTTATAAATTGTATTTTATTATAAAATAATTGAAATTTGACGAAAAATAAAATAATGGAAATTTGAGAGAAATAATTGAAATTTTCGTAATTAATCAAAAAATAATATAAATTTTTTAAAAATCATTGCAATTTGACAAAAAAATAATCAAAAATTTTCAAAAATATTTTAAATATGAAAAAAATAATTAGAGAATGATTAAACCATAATTGAAACGTGGATACAGTAAATTAGATATGAGATAATAAATGAAAATTTAGGAAATTAATTAAAAAATAATTAATATATCTAGTTAAAAAGTGGAGAAAATAAATGCAAAAAGATAAAAGAAAATGAATTTGAAAAAATAATTGATAAATAAGATAAATAATTTGAAATTTTAGGAATTTAATTGATGTATGAATAGTGAGAATAGTTAAATATTGAAGAAATTAATAGCAATATGATAACAAAAATAATTGGAAGTTCTAGAAATATATTCAAATTTGAGAAAAATATTTTAGAATCTAGGAAATTAATTTAAGTGTAATGAAACTAATAAAAAATTTGAAACAATATTTGCAAAGTAATAAAACTAATTAAAAATTGAAGAAATTGATTGCAAAATGATATAATATTAATAATAAGAAATTAAAGAAAATGATAAAAATTTGAGAAAAATATTTTAAAATCTAAAAAATTAATTGAAGAGTAATGAAAATTATAAAGAATACGAGACAATTTTTGAAAAGTAATAAAAATAATTAGAAACTAAAGAAAATAATTTTATTTTTTGAGAAATAATTGAAAAAATTGCAACATACATTTGTAACTATACAAATAATTGCAGAATGATAAAAATAATTGTACATTGAAAAAATAAGTAAGAGCTGTGATAAATTATATAAAAATTGAAAATTAATAAAGAAAATAATTGATTATGACAAAAAGTAATGGAAAAATGATAGAAATAATCGTAACTTGAAGAAAATAATAGAAATTTGAGATAAATAATTGAAATTTCCGGTATTATATTGATACGTGGATAAGATTTGGGATAATAAATAAAAATTTAGGAAATTAATTGAAAAATCATTAATATGTATATATCTAAGTAAAAGGTGGTGAAGATTATCGCAGAAATATAAAATAAAATGAAAATTTGTAAAAAAAGTTTGATACATGAGATCAATAATTAAAAGTTTATAAATTTAATTGAGGAACGAATAGTAAGAATAATTAAAAATTGAAGAAATTTATTACAAAATCATAACAATAATAATTAAAATTTGAAGAAAAATAAAATAATGGAAATTTGAGAGAAATAATTGAAATTTACAAAATTCATCAACATATAATAACAATAATATAAAATTTTTAAATATCATTGCAATTTCACAAAAAAAGAATCAAAAATTTTTAAAAATATTTTAAATATGAGAAAAATAATTAGAGAATGATTAAACGTGGATACAGTAACTTAGATTTGAGATAATAAATAAAAATTAAGGAAATTTATTAAAAAATAATTAATATATCTAGTTCGAAAGTGGAGAAAATAATTGATAAATGAGATAAATAATTTAAAATTTAGGAATTTAATTGAGTAATGAATAGAAAGAATAATTAAAAAATGAAGAAATTGACAGCAAAATGATAACAAAAATAATTGGAAGTTGTAGAAAATTATTAAAATTTGAGAAAAATATTTTAAAATCTAGGGAATTAATTTAAGTGTAATGAAACTAATAAAAAATTCGGAACAATATTTTCAAAGTTATAAAACAAACTGAAAATTGAAGAAAATTATTAAAATTTGAGAAATATGTTTTCAAATCTAGAAAATTAATTAAAGAGTAATGAAAATAATAAAAAATTCGAGACAATATTTGCAAAGTAATAAAGATAATTAAAAATTGAAGAAATTGATTGCAAAATGATATAATATTAATAATAAGAAATTTAAGAAAATTATTAAAATTTGAGAACAATATTTAAAAATCTAGAAAATTAATTGAAGAGTAATGAAAATTATAAAGAATACGAGACAATTTTTGAAAAGTAATAAAAATAATTAGAAACTGAAAAACATAATTTTATTTTTTGAGAAATAATTGAAAAAATTGCAACATATATTTGTAATGAAAAAAAATAATTGCAGAATGATAAAAATAATTGTACATTGAAAAAATAAGTAAAAGCTGTGATAAATTATATAAAAATTGAAAATTAAGAAAGAAAATAATTGATTATGACAAAAAGTAATGGAAAAATGATAGAAATAATCGTGAATTGAAGAAAATAATGGAAATTTGAGATAAATAATAATTGAAATTTCCGGTATTATATTGATACGTGGATAAGATTTGAGATAATAAATAAAAATTTAGGAAATTAATTAAAAAATCATTAATATATATCTAAATAAAAGGTGGTGAAAATAATTGCAGAAATATAAAATAAAATAAAAATTTGTAAAAAATGTTTGAAAAATGAGATAAATAATTGAAAATTGAAGAAATTGATAGCAAAATGATAACAAAAATAATTGAAAATTGAAGAAATTGATAGCAAAATAATAACAAAAATAATTGAAAGTTGTAGAAAATTATTAAAATTTGAGAAAAATATTTTAAAATCTAGGAAATTAATTTAAGAGTAATGAAACTAATCGAAAATTCGAAACAATATTTGCAAAATAATAAAACTGATTAAAAATTGAAGAAAATTACTAAAATTTGAGAAATATGTTTTAAAATCTAGGAATTTATTTGAAGAGTAATAAAAATAATAAAATTTATGAAATTAATTGAAAAATCATTAATATATATCTAATTAAAAGGTGGTGAAAATAATTGCAGATATATAAAATAAAATGAAAATTTGTAAAAAATGTTTGAAAAATGAGATAAATAATTGAAAATTGAAAAATTTGATTGCAAAATGATAACAATAATATTTAAAAATTGAAGAAAATTATTAAAATTTGAAAAAAAATATTTGAAAATCTAAAAAATTAATTGAAGAATAATGAAAATAATAAAAAATTGGAAAAAATATTTGTAAAGTAATAAAAATAATTAAAAATTGAAGAAAATAATTTTAGTTTGTAAAAAATAATTGAAAAAATTTCAACCGATATTTGTAGTGCAATAAAATAATTGCAGAATGTTGCAAATAATTGTGAATTGAAAAAATAACTAAAATTTGAGATAAATAATAAAAATATTAGAAAATTAATAAAAAAATAATAGAATATTAATTGAAAAATAAATTTAATAATTAAATAATTGATAGAAATAATTGTAAATTAAAGAAAGTTATAAAAATTTGTAAAAAATAATTTAAAAAATTGCAGAGTATATTTGAGGTAAACAAGACTATAATTACAATTATATATTATAATTCTTAGAACTTGAATTAATTGGAAATTTCATTGATTAAAATTTTAATTATTCTACTCTTTGAGAATAGTAAATTTAAAAATTCTTTTAAATCGGTAGTGAATGGGAATCTATTAATGAAAGTCGTTTACTGATTTGTCAATAAAGTTATTTACCTACCTAAAAAGGGGAAAAAGGGAACTTTGGTTTATTTTTTCTACTCCTATTTTATCTGTCTTTTTTATGACTTTTGATTATTAAGGGCATGTGATGGATTATGACGTCACTGGTGTAGGCAAAATTTGTCCGCAACTTTTCTCTTAAAATATTAAATATTTTTTCATGAAACTTGGTAGAATTACTTAAAATGTCATTAGGAAGGTCTCTCAGACCCGAGTTTGTTTGAATTTTGTCTCAAAATTAATTTTTAAAAAGTTTGCAATTTTTGGAAAATTTCTCAAAATTAATTTTGGGTCCAAAATTTAAACAATTTCGGGTCTGAGAGACCTTCCCAATGACATTTTATGTAATTCTATCAAGTTTTGTGAAAAAATATTCAATATTTTGAGAGAAAAGTTACAGACAAATTTTGCCTATAACAGTGACGTCATAATCCATCACATGCCCTTAAAATATAATTCAATTTAATTAAAATCTCGCTGCCAGGGTGGTCACATACTTCGGGAAAAAAATTAAACAGTTTTAAATTAAAAGTACCTTCTTCACTATTATTTCATATTCTTGTCGTTTTAATTACATTTTAATCGACGTTTAAGTGCACTCATTTTTTGTTACTAGATTTAAATTCGGAAATGTACTATTTTTAAGAGAAATGGAGAAAGTTTCACACTGAGAAAATAAGTTGACTAAATACAACCAATTTTTGATTAATTTTAGCAGAGAGAGGTTGTTGATATAGCACCTGCAAAGCACTTAATTGATTTTAGCAGAGCATATGCTCCGGTATCCTAGAAGTTTGATTGTCATCGCCGGTGTTTTGTTTGTTTTGTCCCGAGGAACCCTAACCTAGAAATAAAGCTCCTTGGCTAAAGGCTTATTTTCTCAGTGCAGGCCGTCAATTCTGCTTGTTGGAAAAATGTTAGGCAATTAGTTTCTTACTAAGAATTTTCTTTTGTATATGTAAATCTTGAACCTAGACAGTTGTTAAAAGTTTTAGTAAAGACGAAACGTGAATATAGAATCAGTAGAAAGAAACAGATTAAAGAGAGAAACAAGATGATAGCAAAATACTGTAAAGTTAATGTTACAAAAATCAATGAAATAATAAAACATCTAAAAACAAAAAGATAATTTAATGGAAAAAATTAACCAAACAGTTTTTTGTTTTAAAAATTACAAAAAATGTTGAAAACGACTGAACTTTAATATGCAGAATTTGTCAGAAAAAATATTGCGATATTTATTTAATAAGTCGAGCTATAAAATTTGAAACGAAAAAATTCAGATTTTTGTGGTTTTAGAGATAGCAAAGTCGTATTTAACATCAATATTGTTTCAAATTAATTTCAGTTAGTTACATTCTCAACGCGTTTTTTTTTATTTTTACTGTTTTTTAAAATCGTGTCTGTAAAACTGTACAATTATTTTCTACAATATTCCTAATTTTAAACAAATAATAACCTTATAATTTTCTACTTCTTCTAGTATTTCCTTTAAATCGAGACTTAAAATATAGAATTAAATGTACCGTAGAGCGTACAGTCTACATTTATATCTCTACATTACCCTCTCTTCTGTTTGATTCTCAACTTACAAGTGTATTTAATCTTTATCTCACGATTATTTAATCCTTCCTCATTAAATGAAAATTTTCCTCGAATAACTTTTCAAGTGTAACTACTAAAATAACTTCAAGTTCGTTAAGTTAATTATTACTTTAAACTTCATGATTAAACCTGTGTTGTTCAAGTTTCAGGTTCACTATTATAAGCTCACTATTATAAGTTCACTATTATAAGGGGTCGTCAGTAAATCACTTCAGAAGTTTTAGGCTCTTTCTGGACGTCCTTCTCATTAGTAATATATCGTGAGATTTGTATTAGAATATTTTTTATCATTTTCCGACATATCTCATTGATTTTTAAAAGCCACTACCCAAGCATAAGGATTTTTCGTCGGAATTATGTCTTATTTTTTAAGGCTGTGAAATTTTAAGTAATCTTTTTTATATGTTTCTTTTTAAATTTTAAACTTGCGTATTTCTTTGAGGATGTACAATTAAAAACGAAATTTGTTTAAAATAAAATCGACATTCTACAGCTTCGATTCTCATTGAATTCTTGAAAATCTTCTATTTGAGAGAATTCAAAGAGAATCAATATTTCGACTCGGATGGTAACAAATAGAGTTGATTCAGTTGGAAGAGTAAAGTTTTAACGAAGCAAACTTACTTAGAATGTTGAGGAGTTTCTCATTCGGGAATACAAGTTTTGACAAGTTCTATACGCACGTTGAGAAAAAAGCCGATAGAATTGGTCAATTGGACATTAACATGTATCAAGGTGAATTAAATTGACAAAGCTTCTTGAAAAAATCATTTTTATTCGCGTATTTTCCAGGAAAAAGGAGTTTGAGAAACGCTGCGCAAGGTATCGATTTAACGGTTATTCAGGTAACCTGCAGTTGGCTTAAAAATAGGACGAAGGATATACGTTATAAATATCGCTTTTATCTGAATTTTGAATTAATTTTAAAACAAAAAATTTTTACAATTTATTTTATTTCTGTAGTTGATTCAATAACTGAACATTTCGGTTAGAAAAATAAGTGTAACCTGTTGTTATGGTTATATAGAACATGATTCAAATTTAATTTAAGTTTCAAAAATATTTTACAAAGTTTTGATGAATTGAAAAAAGAAATGGTTTACATAATCAGTGGAAAAATCTGTCTTGGTCAGACAAGGTGATCAAGAATCTGTTTACTTCTTTCACTTATTTGTGAGTTACAAGAATCAGTAGAACTAATCACTTGTATAGTCAGTCGCGGTGAATGGAAATTTTTTTTTTATTGTACGATACCGACATTAGTAAAGCGTTTCGTTTATAGTAGACACTAATAAATAAAAAATTTTTCAAATTCGTTCTTTTCAATCTTCAAAACTCAAATAATTGATTTCTACGAAATTTTGGTATTTATCTTTTACTGGATATGAGAAATGAATTTTATATTTATTTTCAAGTCCGCCATATTGGATCTGTCATTTTTTAATTTTTGAAATCTGATTTCAAATCCCTGACCAGTGTCCAAAAAATTGCCATTTGTATTTCAAATTTTAAGAAAATTAGTTAATTTTTTAGATTTTGAATTCGACATATTTAATCGAATATTTTGCACTTTTGAAACTAAAATTTAAATCTGTATTCAGAGAACCCTGATTCAATATAATCGATTAATTTTTTTTTCTCGTAGAAAAGCTATGTAATAAGTGGCGTAACTAGAAGAGCAAGGGCCCTGGGTCAAACAGAAAAATGGGGCATTAATTATAAATAATAATTTACAAGTTTAATTAATTCATTGATTTATTTTGTCCACACCTGAAATTTGTCACTAGATGTTTTTGTCTTTTAAAATTTTAAATAATATTTCACCTTTTTAAAAAATTCTCAAATTTTAAATTTGTAGCAATTTTAATTCACGTTTCAAAAATATTAAATTTAAAATGATTTAAAAATTTCTTCAATTTTTAATAATTCTTTTCTATTATAATTTCAAATACTAATTTTGTACTATTTTTATCATTTTTCAACTATTTTTAATAACTTTTAATTAGTTTAATTGTTTTTAAACTGTTTCCCTAAATCTTAAATTTACCTTCGTCCAATTTCAATTATTTTGTTTAGTTATCTCAATCACTTTTTCAATTTTAATTATTTTTGCCTTGTCATTAAATCAATTTAATTATTTATTCCTAAATTTTATATTATTCTTCGCAAATTCGAATTAATTTGTTTAATTTACAATTATTTTTGTCATTTTGCAATTATTATTTTCAATTTTTAATTATTTTCATAATTTCTTAATTAATTTACTGAACTTTCAAACATATATCTCAATTTTCAATTATTTTGTTCAATTTTCATTTTGTTTTATTATTTTGCAATTACTTTCTCCATCTTTTAATATTTCCATTATTTTTTAAATCATTTCCTAAATTTTCAGTTATTATCTCATATTTAGATTATTGTCTTCAATTTTCAATTTTTCAATGATTTTTCAATTATTTTCTTTCGATTAAAATGAAATCCTGTAATTTTATACTTTTTTCTTAGATTTTCAATTAGTTTCATTCTTTTGGCATAATTTTTAGAAACTTCACTTATTTATCTGAAATTTCAATAAATCTTTTCATTAATCGAAAATTTTTCGATTATTTCTTCGATTTTTTAATTATTCTCTTTGATTAAAATTTTTAAATAAATTATTAATTATTAAATAAATAATTTCAATTATTTTTCTCAATCTTAAATTAACTTCAGCATATTTCAATTTTGAATTAATTTTATCATTTTTCAATTATTTTCCTCGATTGTTAATTATTTTTCTAAAATTTCAATTATTTTCTTCAGTTTCCAAATATTTTCATTGGTTTTCAGAATTTCCAAATTCTTTGTATTATCGTAAATTTCATTTATTTCTATCTTTCCTCAATTGTTTTCTCCAATTTTTAGTTATTTTCATTTTTTTCAATGAAATTCTAAGACCTTCATGCATTTTTCTCAAATTTAAATTATTTTCTTTTATTTAAAACAAAACTCTGTAATTTTTTCAATTATTTCACTCAAATGTGATTTATTTTTCACAACTTATCATTGTTTGTATCATATTTCTTTTTTTTTTTTAAGTTTCAAATTTTAAAATGATTTTTCACTTGTTTTCCAGAACCTATGTCCTTCAATTTCCAATTTTTTTCATTTCTTTTATAATTTACAAAATTTTGAACTATTTATCTAAGATTTCAATTATTTATATGATGTTTTATATTATTTTCTTCAATCTTCAATTACTTTCGTTTTTTTTTCCTAATCCAAAAAGTTTGTAATTATTTCCGTTTAATTAAAAACTCTTCAATTTTAAATTACGTTTATCTTGTTTCATTTCTTTCCTCGAATTTTTAATTATTTTCTTTTCTTTTCAATGAACTTCTGAAAGTATTAGGTATTTTTTTTAATCTTCTTCAAGTTTCCTTTATTTTTTATTTAAAATATACTATATAATTTTTTTAATTATTTTCTCAAATTTTAATTATTTTTTTCAATTTTATATTTTTTGTCTCAATTATCAATCATTTTTTTTAATGTTTAATTATTCTCCCTAATTTTTCATTATGGAATTTTTTATATTTATTTTTTAAAATTTTCAAGTAATTTTCTCAAATTTAAATTATTTTCTTTATTTTTACAACATTTCTATGGTTTTTTTACTTTTTTTTCAGTTGCAATGATTTTTAAAAATTTTATATTATTTTGAATATTTGTTGATTCCTTCCGAAAATATCAATTATTTATCTCAAATTCCCATTATTTTCTTCAATTTTCAATTATTTCTATAATGTTGTAACTATTTTCCTAAGTTTAAAATTCTTGAAATCATGTTGTAAAAGGGTACTTTCTTTTACTTTACAAATATTCTGTATTTTTTAAAACTGGAATTAATATCTACAAATTTCAACAATTTTCATCACTTTCCCAAAATTTTCTTCAAGTATTTTCATTATTTTTCAATTTTTCCCATAAATTTTAAAATTAATTTCCAAAATGTTTAATTTTTTTTTTTAATTTTTCAAATATAACTTTTTTAGTTTTAATTATTTCCTTCAAAATCAAATTAGTTTCATTATTTATTAATTAACTTTTAATTTCTTTCGACAGTTTTCAATTATTTTCACCAAATATGATTTTTGTTCTTCAAATTTTCAATGTTTTAATCATTTTTCAATTATTTTTCTCAAATTTTGATTAAGTTCGTCAATTTTGAATTTTTTTTTTTTTAACTTGCAATGATTTTCACAAATTTTATAGTATTTTCATTATTTAGTTATTAATTCCGAAAATGTACTCGAAATCAAATAAAATTGTCAACTTTTGCGTTACAACTATTACGCTAATTAAGAAACTCTTTAATATATTAGTTTTTTTATTTCTCCCCCCCCCCCCTTTCGGTCAATATTAAGTTTGCAGACGGCAAAAATTTACAATTCTCCGACCATGTATTCTGGCAAAATTTTTTTCTATCCCATAAATTAGTGCATTAAAAATTGTATTTATTATACATAAAAGTGTAATTCTTAGACCACAATTAGGGTGGTGTTAAAAAACTGTTCTTCAAAAATTGTTAAATGTTTGCTAAGTTTTTAATAGTGTATAATGAGCAGATACATCTACGTTTTTTTAAAATTTTAAAATTAATATTTTTTGTGCGGAAAGGAAGTTTTAAAGTCTCTTATGAGATTTAACATGTAGAATAATCACTCAGTTTTTTAATATTTTTTTAGCAACTTTATTTTGACGTTTGTAAAGCTGTTGCTGCTTTTTATTATAAAAAAAAGTGCAGTGTCATATTTTAGTAGACAGTCTCGACAAATGAGCATTTTTTATGATATAAAAGAAAGATCATATCTGAATTTGAAATTTGATGCAAACTACACGTCCTTGGCCTTCCTCTATTCATAGCTTGTGCAGTACAAGTACATCTGGTTCCTAGATATGAACTCGAGACACGTGACGGCAGTCCATACGGTTAGCAGGTCGTATACATAATGTACAGATTACAGACCAAACCCCAACGAATCAAGTGTGTCAGGGTTACCAACCCTCAATTTGCAAAGCTTCTGTAAATCTTAAAGTCTCATTATCTCTGTTAATTAGGCGTCACTTTTTACCTATAATACCACCCTCAAATTTCTTGACGTAACATGATAATTAGCCTGACGACTTGTTGAATTTATAATGAAGATATTGATCCTCCGCGTGGATCCTTTATGAAATAATTGTTTGTAAAAGACTTAGAAACTTAATTATTCTTTAACGAATTTCAGTTTTTTCAATTTGAAAAAATTGTTTTTTTATAAATACATAATTATTTAGATAATTTTTGGATCATTTTTATATAATTCAGCGGATAAATTGATATTAACGTTTAAATTAACAATTTGTTTATATTAATTCTTTATAACAATGTATTTGTTGTAACATAAAACTAATTTAACCTTGTGTCAAACCTAGTTTATTTTGAAAAAAGATAATCTAAAATTGTAAGGGTAGAGGGCGGTTTTTTAATAAAATAATAACTCTTTCAAAAAATTGATTATAAAAAACCTGAATCAATATAATTTAATTGATAAGAGTAGATCTTATACAAAATTACCCTGTTTACAAAAAAATTATTATATTAATATAATGAAATAATTAATTTATCAAGAAAAAAAGGTAGGGGATCGTCCTTAAAATTATACTATTGTTCAGTATATCGGCAGAGGGCCGTATTTTGATTTGATTTGGGTAAAGGTAAATAACAAATAGAAAAGTTGATAATTATTCTTATAATATGTTAACATTTAGTTTATTAAAGACAACAAAGGTAAGCATACATAAGAGTTTACAATGAATTTACTATAATGCAACCGAAAGTCTTACTAAATGATGGTCTCAAATAAAATAATGTGATTTGATAACTTTAAGATTTGAACTTTAAACGTGTAGTAATCAGTGTAAATGTGTAATGTTCGTGAATTTGTACTCACCAGAAAAATAAATCGTGTTGACTTCGACAATAAGTAATTTTTTTAATAATATATATATATTTACTAATTTCTTTTAATATTCACTTTAAATCTTTATACTGAATTTTTCTTTAAAATATTCTGATTATTTTAGATTGTTTTTTCTATTAGATCTTTTTTATATTGACAACTACTTTATTCGTTATTGCCTTATTTCACTTTAAATGATAATTGAAAGTATAAATTGACACCTAATGAGTGTGGTTTTCTTGAACTTAAGACAAAAATACGCTCGTCTTTACTGGGCGACGGCTCCCGCAAAAAACACACGATTTCCCTTTTCATTTAGTTTTATTGACTGTTCTTTTGGGTCATCGATTTTTGCTGATTTACATTTCATCAACATTGATGAAATTAGTTCGTATGCAGTTTTGCAATTTTTGGTATGGTTTCAATCCTCGACGAATTATCGGGAGCAACTTACCTTGCGGTTTGTTTTGAAATAATATTTTTTATCTGTAAAGTGAAATAAGTATCTATCTTTGTTTTAATCTTTTATAATTTATTGAAATTTGAATATTTAAAGGAAACTAGTAATTTATTGAGCTCCTTGTCATTCAGCTCTTTCTATGATTAATATAAGTACTTTTAGATTTATTTTTTGGTATATTCAAATTATACTTTGTTGGCATTTTAAATGAGAGCGATTTCGCATTTTACAATTGATTTCGCCAAGCTGTGTTCTCTGTTTTGATGATTACAAATTTCTTTTGCAATATATAAAGTTATTTGTGTTTCTAAAAGTACATATTCTTATAGTTTGATTTTCAATAAACAGATTTATTTATTTAGAAAATTAAAAAAATAAATAAGTCACGTAGTCCGATCGTGACAAAAATAAGTTGAAAATTGAAGAATTTAGGCTGATTTCAACCCTTACTTATTTTTTATTTTCTCCATTTGTCCGGGTAATGTAAATAGGGTCTCTGTTAAAAATTAATCAGATAAGGAAAAAATAGCTTTCTCACTTTATAATTTGCTGGTGAGAAATTGATATATGAATAACTTGACGAGTAGTTATTTTATAATAAAATTATTTTTAGTTCAAACTTCTGGCTTTTAATTAAAATTTTCACTTTTACGATGCCAGGTGAGTGCTAAACGCAATTTTGTTATGAGGAGCCTTTTAGTGGAAAAAACACTTTGTTCACATTATATAATTGCTGCATAATAATTTTATTCTTTTACGTGTTATTCCATTTACAAATAATAATTAATTTCTCTCCAGCTCTGAATTTATGAAAAGCAGCGTGACCTACATACATATGAGCGGGAAGTTAATTGGTAGAAAATGGTCATTCATCTTGTATAAAAAAAAGTTGTTCATAGGCTGAAAATTTTCCCGTTTTAAGGTAAAAAATTCAAAAATTGTTAGTTCACTCTCAAGATCGCTCAAAGGGAAATAACAGAGGAATCTTAAAGGGGCTTATTAATGGTAGAATATGTGAGAATAAAGTCAACGAGACTAGGAAGTTGTTTTCTTTTTATTCCATTCTCGTTCTCCCTCTCAATCCCCTCGAGTTATTTTGCGAACATGCATGCACCAGTCTCTGAAAGCTCAAAATGACCTACATGCGTGATCCATATATAACGTTCATGGTACGGATATAAATGTCTGCACGTGAATGTTACGTAACCAAGCAAAAAGAGAGGTGGGTGAAATAGACTCGTCAAGTGCCACAAAAAATCACAGGAAATTGCAAAAATGAGAAACAGTGAAATTGATTTGTAACAGTATACTGATATTTTAGTGAACGAGATGAAAAGCTTTTGTTTCAAAAACACAAGAGAAATTGATTTCAAACGGATGATTTTATTTATTTATATTGATCAAACTTTATTTATTTTGAATCACTTTTATTTATTGCCTTGAGCCACAAACTTCAAAATAATTCTCATAAGCATGTCAAAATATTATTTTAGCTCAGATTGAAATTTTTGTTTTTAATCCAGATCTTAAGACTCAATCAGCGAATTTCTAAATTAAATGGAATTTCGAAGGTGGAAATAATTTGTTTGCAGACATTTTTTTCACTGAACGAAAAGATTATACTGATATCTTTAGGGTATAATTTTCCACTACTTTATGGAAGAAATGCAGGTTAGAAGAAAAAAAAAAGAAGAAAACAGCTTAAGAAGCGGAGAGATGTCTGAGAGTAATTGGAGGTGAATTTAATTGAGCAGGGCGGGACGGGAACGGAAACAGATGTACGAGGGTAGACGAGGATTTAGGCGAGAACCAAATTCACGAGAAAAATGTTCTTACTTTTAAATATGAGGTGATGAAGATAACGTTAATTCAATTTAAAAATGATATAATGTTGTGCAAATGATGATGAGGCAAATGTCTTGATTCTTCTAAACATTTTATTTGATGGACAATTTTCCAAAACTTATTTTTTTATGTTATCTGTCCAAATTCAACATGTTATCAGATAATTACAGGGAAAAGAAACAATTACCGAAGATAGATTAACCATCTACGTGACACACTTTTTTTAGCGACGTCTTCAAATTTTGTTATTGATAAAACAAAACAAAGTGCGTAAAAAGATCTATCAAGTAAAAAGATCTGTTGGCGCTGAAAAGGGCTTATTGTTTAGAAAAGAATTGAAGTCTAGATTGAATACTACGAGTCTCCATTTGCCTTTATTAACGAGTCCCGAAATTTTAAAAAACTTTGTTGGCAGCGACAAAGTAACACTCACAACGAATGACACAAGACTAAACGGTTCCCGAGAAGGATAGCTGTTGCCAGGGGCGGCGACTTGTGTATGGTACGTCTGCAAATTCCATAGAGCGAAAAAATCGCCCTGTGGAATTACATATGGCAAAATTACAAACAAAAAATATATTTCTTAATAAGAATGTGGATGAAGGAATTTACAATTCGAAGAAAATGATTAAAATTTAAAAAAGAAAAATCATATTTTAACTTGTGGAAATTGAATTTGAAAATTAGGGAAAAATTGAAAAATAATTGAAATACTTGTTGAAGCTTCGACAGGACTGATCATAATATTTTGCTAGCTAAATTACGATTTATGGGTGTTTCGCCTGAAGTAACTGCATTTTTTGGTAGTTACTTATCGTCTAGAACTCAATTTGTCAGAATAGGTCATGACTTTTCTGAAGAATTTATTTCTTCTTCTGGTGTTCCTCAGGGCTCAAATCTTGGACCGTTACTGTTTGTAGTCTATATTAATGACTTAAAAAATGTGTTAAAGTTTTCTCGATTTCTATTATAGGCTGACGACTTAAAATTTTTTCGTGTAATTAAAGACTATTTTGATTATTTAAAACTTCAAACTGACTTAATGCAACTTCATCAATTAAGAGCACAACTCGGCTTACCTAAGATTAGCACTAGATTTTTATACGCCGACTTGGTTTTTTTGTTTAAGTTGATCAGTGGTGTTATTCGCTGTCCCTCTGCTCTTGAATTGATGAACTTCTCTGCGCCTTGCAGATGTCTTAGGTTTTATTTACCTTTTTACGTTTCATGGCATAGGACAAACTATGGCAATAATTCTGTTTTCTCTAAACTTAACAGAGAGGCTAATCTGGTCTGTGACAATATTGACCTCTTCGGTTTTAGGTTAAGTATTTTCGTTTCAAGCTTAAGGCAATTTTTGTTTTAACAGAATTCTACGATTGTGTAAAACGCATATGCTTGTTGTTTTTATTGTAAAGTGAAGCGGATTTTTTTAGTTTTGTTATTTTAAAGATAAGAATCTAATTTTTTATTAAAATAGGGTGTTTTTGTAGCCCGTATATCTGGTTAAATAAATACTTTCTATTTTCTTTAATATCAAATTAGTTTCATTATTTATTAATTAAGTTTGGATTTCTTTCGACAGTTTTCAATTATTTTTACCAAATATGATATTTATTCTTCAAATTTTCAATGTTTTAATCATTTTTCTTAAATTTCAAGTAAGTTCGTCAATTTTTAATTTTTTTTTAACTTGCAATGATTTTCACAAATTTTATAGTATTTTGATTATTTGGTTATTAATTCCGAAAATGTACTCGAAATCAAATAAAATGGTCAACTTTTGCGTTACAATAATTACGCTAATTAAGAAACTCTTTAATTTATTGTTTTATTTCTCCACCCCCCTTGGGCAATATTAAGTTTGCTGATGGCAAAAATTGACAAGTCGCCGCCCCTAGCTGTTGCCCGTTCGAGGAGGTATTAGTAATTGCTGGTTGGCCAGTGCGCGCTCGATGCACCGAAGTCGAACCAGTCAGAATGTTTCACAGTGAGCAAAAAAAAATATTGATTCGACTTCGGTGCATCAAACGCGCAGGGCCAATCAGCATTTACTAATCCCTCCTCGAACGGGCAACAGCTACCCTTCTCGGGAACCGTTTAGTCTAGTGTCATCCGTCGTGAGTGTTGCTTTATCGTAGCCAGAAAAAGTTTTTTAAAATGTCGGGACGCGTTAATGAAGGCAAATGGAGACTCGTAATATTCAATCTAGACTTCAATTCTCTTCTAAACAATAAGATCTTTTCAGGACCAATTGATCTGTTTATTTAAGATCTATACCAGTTTCAAACATAAAAATCTATATTTGTTATATCCAGTGTATGTTTACTAAAAGAACTTCGTATTTTGTACTAAATTGGAAGCTATACATTTAATTACCACCTTAGCATATATTTTCTAAGATGCATTTTCTGTGGTCGTGAAAAAATGACAGGAAAGACATGATAGTTTTGAGTCGAAGATCAAACCGTAAAATTTGATGTTTACAACGACTTCGAGATTTTGATTATTTATGTATAATTTAGGGTTTAAGATGTTAGATTTGTTTTTAGTAGTTTGAAGTTGACACCTTCAAATTGAGGTTCATAGCTAAGGCAGGTAACAACACCAGTTGGCGTCATCTGAAACAAAAAAATCAAGTAGATTATTGTTTCGTATGCTAGTTGAACTTGAATTAAACTAACGTTATTCTAATTGAATTCGGAATACCAGTTAATTAATTTAGATTGAATGGAGCTTATTCTAGAGACTGTGACGAACATTCGTATTATCCGTGTGTTTAGCGTAAGACAATTTACAGTAAGGCATTTCTGGGGTATGATTAATGCAAATCTATAAATTGGGGTAGCATTTAGGGGTTAATCGAAGCGTAATGTATGATACGAGAGTGTTGCGTGCCAGACTATCGGCAGCTATGATTAAATGTAGCTTCACACTCGAGTTACTCCAAAGTCGTTTCGTAGCTGCCTATATACATATAAAGCAAGTCAAATAGGTACTATATGGCAAGTGCCTACAATAACGCGCTGAAGTAATATCGAACCGTGAGATATCGGGCAAACATTATTAAATTCACGGGATATGCGAGTCCCGATCGGATTTGTGGCTTCCTGTAAGTAGGCCACCTAGAAATAGAGACCGTCAACTCAAAGAGTCAATGCCCAATGATCATCCAATGGATGTGTCCAAACTATATGACAGTTTTTCATTAATCTTTTATTTTATAAGGCAGATTAATCTTATTAATTTACTTATTTTATTATAATGTAAGAATTTGATTTACAAATTATACTCTTTTCTGTGGATTGACGAAAATTATTTGTCAAGCTCAATTTATTTTTTATAACCTAAATAGAAATACAACTTAATTAATAAGCTGGTGTTGGTGGTTTGAATAATTTCCTTTAACTTTTATCAAGTAGTTTAATATGCTCTTTAATTCAAGTTATGCTAGATTAGAAGAATAAGTAACATTGTTGGTAGAATTTCTTTCATAAGTGTGCTTCTATAAGCAAACTTTCTATTATTCTTTTTTCTTCTATAATCATTTCTTTCATTAGTTGCTCATCACTACTCAATCGTTATACTGCATGAACAATTTCATTCCAAATATGGATGAAAAATGATCCAGTGTATGAAAAATAGTATTTTATTAAAAAAAATATATTTCCAATTAATGTTTCACGTTTTAATAAACTCATATTTGCAATGCAGGTAATATATGTCACCCAATAAATCTGACCGCCGGCACTGAATATTTTTATCAAACTAATTATTCTCCACATGTTTATTCTTTCTTTAATATTTATAACTCCTGAAGCATACCTATTAACCTTTGATAAAGAATTAATTTTTAAAATACTATCAAAACATTTCTACCATTATTTTTATTGATAGCAAACTTTACAATCTGTTTTATTTATTTTTTAAAAACATTTTAGTTCTAGTTGCACACCGAGCGAGACGATTAACAAATGTTTCTAAACAAAGACGAAAGAAAAATCCTGTTTCATGACGAAATATTCAATATTTTTAGGGATAATCTTTATAGCCATTTAGCGAGATAAGAAATAATGCGGTAAAATCACTTTCCGGTAGATTCCCTATTCCATCTCATCCGCCACTCCTCGAACATTCTATCTGTTGTCATAACTAGAGATCGGTTCATCAGTAGTTGAATTAACTTTACGCCAAGGATCGAAGAAATGATTCATTGGTTGTCGTTTTACAAACCTTCAAAGCCTTCCTTACGCCTTCTTTTGTTTATGTTGATCCTGTCTCTGACACAGGTAATCTACATTTTTGACGCTCGCTGTGCAACTCTAATTTTAGTTTTTCAAATAGTAACGCATAAATCATTTTTATAGATTAGATATTAGAGTAATTTTTTATCATAGCAGATAAAACCTTAATGGAATATATTTTTTAAATATTTGTATAATTTTCTTTTTTAATGAATAATTACAATCGTTTGTTACATATGAACTTCTTGTATCATGAACTTATTAAACATAAGTTAAAATCTCAAATTATAAAATTTCGATAACAAACACGCAGCATGACATTAATCTTTATAATGTACTATCGTTAGACAACTCTTTGAGAAATCTGATTCATTAGAATTCTCAAAGAAACTCACACATTATCCATTCTTTCATGCATCCATTCGTTGCACTTGTGTGTGTCGTGTTTCATTTTCATATAATATGTCAAAGCAGATGGTGATGTATAAAACTGCCTCACTGACAGAAAAGCAGGAAAGAATATTCCATTTTTCAGTCTATTTGAATCTTGAAAAACTTTGTGAATGAAAAACGTTCTTTGTGACTAGTCTATGCAATATAAGAAATAAACTAAATTACTAGAAGCAAAAAATAGAAAAGAAATTACATTAGCATCTGCTTGTCAAAGCCCAAAAGATCACTCGTTTATGTTATGTGTTGGTGTTATGTAAGGGGCAGGAGATACCAATATACATATGGTACGAGTCGTATCCAACCCACAGCGGAGAAGGTTATGAAGGTCGGGTCTCAAGGGTGAGTCCGAAATCACCCTACGGCGACGCTAGTCTCAACCTGACCAACATCCGAGAGACCGATCAGGGCTGGTATGAGTGCAAGGTTGTCTTCCTCAACAGGCCTCCCAACACCCATAAAAACGGAACGTGGTTTCATCTCGACGTTCACGGTAAGTACGACTTTTCTTCCATAATAGATAATTTAAGAGCTGATTGAATACAGTGAGTAACGATATTATCAAAGAACTTTACAAAAACCTTCTTTTTGGCCTGTTAAACTAATCCTCTAGACTCTCCTCCAATGTCTTCTAGTACTAGCCAATTGACAAAACTCCACCACAATGCATTAAAAAAGACTAAATCCGAATACTTGAGTAAAATTCATTGACTTCAGGTTCGCATGACGATTTCATTTGGCCACTGTCGTAGGAGCTTTGCGTGTAGAATACAGAAAGCTAGTCATATTTTACCAAGGATATAAAAAAATAACAACCATTTGGCATGCAGAAAATTTTGAAGGCAGCATTCTCATCAAAAT
Organism: Ganaspis brasiliensis; assembly: GCA_037103525.1. NCBI lineage: Eukaryota > Metazoa > Arthropoda > Insecta > Hymenoptera > Figitidae > Ganaspis > Ganaspis brasiliensis. The sequence goes on from JAZKLR010000210.1 coordinate 4,322,935, forward strand.
TAAATTTTTAACAAAATAGCAAATAATATCGTTGGTCAATGGAATTGAATAAATTTGAAGTAGGATAGGAAAATCGCTGAAAGGCGTCCCAATCATTTCTTAAAATAAATAAAAATTTCCCACTAAGACTCAGGATGCCGGGAAGTAATTTACATAAATAAGAATTACAATAAAATTAATGATTAACTCTAGGATCTTAAAATTACACAAAAAAAGAAAAGATCTAGTTTTAAGTTGGGGTTTACACCAGGGGCTTCCAACCTATTTTCCCTCCTTTTCCGCACAGTCTGTAGCTAACAACATTTGCACTGATTTGCACATGTTTGCTACGTTAGAAGTGCCTGATTTATACTGTAATGGTGTTTTTCACTTTTAACCTATTGACAAAGAACGACGTAGACGGCACCGACTTGGAATTCACGGACTCTACCCTTTGAGCCCGCGAATTAACCCTCGAAGTCTGTTTATTTATTTGGAGATCCTTTCTCAAGGCGCCAGGTAAATCGAGTATTTACCCGGACTCCGTTTTCAAAACAAACGGCACCGTTTCCCGCCTGGCTAGCTCGACGTCCGAGCGGAAGTCATGCCACAAGGTCGTAGGTAGCGTCGATATGAGAGAGGGGGCTGACAGGTACGAACAATGCACTAATGAAACAATTTCAACTGAATTTAATTATTAAATTCAATTTATTAACTAAAGCACTTCATTGAGAATTCTCGCAGAAAGTCTGAGAGGGAATTCGCACTTCGAGGTGAACGGTCAGCCGGCCGGCGTGCTGAAGATGGCGGCGTCCGTGCTTCACAACGTGGTCGGGTGGCTGACCACTTTTAACTAAAGAACTCGTGATCCCACGAGTTCTACACAACTGGCACGGGGTAGATAGGCTGTTCACCAACCTTTTAATTGCTGAAGCACCTTCCGGTAATCCATTTTTCCGTTTCTTTCAACAAATAAATCGGTGACACCGGGAAACTCGTGCAATGATTCAATAGGCCAAACCCGTACTGCTGGAAAAACGTGCTTCATGCATGCATTGGCGCTGCGAGGCTAGCTTTCGCGGCCCGCCGATGAGTGTCGCCACCATTCAGTTTTCGGGCCTCTGACTTTCCTCGCCGGTACCTGCGTACCTGGTAATATCGACGTCGATCTTTCGCGCCAACTGACCATCTCATGTTCGTTGATTCCAATTCAAATGCATCAATGTCTCAGACGTGCGGTTCCCAAATTTCTCAGAGAATTACTCAGTGATACAATGTTCTTTTAATTCACAACAACTCGTTCTTTGTTGTGAATCTTTTCTAATTTACAGAACCAGTTTATATAAAAATAATCAGAATATAAAAATCACAATCAATAATAATCCAGATACAAAATAATATTCCAATACAAAATAATATGAATTACAATATTTTGAGTGTCGGTGAGTTCGGATCTGGCCATTATTCGCGATTTAATTAAAGATTAACTAAAATAATTTACTGTGCGAACTTATTTACGTTTTTACTTGGACAGTTCATCGATGCCGCCGTTAAGGAACTACTTATGTGACGAGTTTATAAAAAACCACGTCACAATACCCTCTAAATTTATTTTGTGTTTTTGTTCTTTGAAAAGAAATGGTGAATCAATAATTAATTTCAAATTTTTTATTAATTTGTTGTAAAAACAATCATTACAACTCTAACTCCGTTTTTATGAAACTCTATATGCGTTGAATAAGACTATATTCCTATAACTCAGAGAATCAAACTTTGTTAGACAATTTCTTCCATTCTTTGCTACCCATATTGCACCATAAATAAACCTATAACCCACAGTCGTGTATCCCATAAAAATATCAATCGATATTCTCTTTTATTCCAGACTTTTCTGGCGGAAAGTGTTTGTTATAAATGTCTATAAACGTGATAAAGAATATTTCACTGTTGGCGAAGACTCAAGAATTTTCTTTCGAAAGAAATGTTTGACAATGAGGAGAAGGATGTTGGCATTAAGGCAAATAGAGGAAGAATCAGCGACGATGAGAAAGAGAAACTTATTATTGCTTTTTCTCTCGCTTTTACAAGGGTGCAAGGTTTAGCTGAGAAACATTTGGATACCAATGTTCCTCCTTCCTTCTTCCGTCAGTCGTCTTGTTCAAGCTCTTTACTCGCTCCAGTCCAACTTGTCCCAACGTTTTCTCTTACTCGTCGAGACAGCATCAAGGGAAACTACACTCGCACCAGAAAGCATTTAAAACTCTTTTGTTCTTATAAACTCTTGCTCGTTTGCACATTAATGCTCGCGATTTCAAGTAGATTTCGCGAGTTGTTCACTTACAGTTTCAAGTACTCCCGGTCATAAGCCATAACGTTTCGTGAAATTGTTTGGGAGAGTTCTTTTTTTTAAAACAATAATAATCCAAGTTTTACAAAATGTGCGTAAATACATTTCCTTGTTTTTTTAAGTTGATAAAAAAAAACGATACATTTGTTGCACATTTTGATGAACTATTCCAGAGTGGTCTGTTAAAAATGCTTGATACGATGGGAACTACAAAGAATTTAATTTGGAACTTACAATTATATTAGGAAACGATCTTTTGCGTCTGATCAGACGTTTTAAACATGATAGATTTCATGGAAATTTAATATGATGAAACGAGAGAAATAATATTAAACATTAGAATCTAACTCTAAATGAAATTCAGTAATGGAATGACTCACAATTCTAATTCGATTACAGCGCCTCCTAGATTTAGTATTACTCCGGAGGAGATAATCTACGTAAATCTGGGCGATGCAATAATTCTCAACTGCCAAGCGGAAGGAACACCGACGCCGGAAATCCTATGGTATAAGGACGCCAATCCTGTTGAAATTTCAACGACTATCGGCATCTTTAACGATGGTACAGAATTACGGATTTCTACCATCAGGAACGAAGATATTGGCGATTACACATGCATCGCGCGAAATGGCGAGGGTCAGATCAGCCACACTGCTCGAGTCATCATTGCAGGTTAGTATTCTACGTTTACAAATAACTATATTCTCAATTCTGATTACGAATTAAAAACCGGTATTATTTGACCATTTGGTTATACAAGGGAGTTACAGCATTTTGTTTTAATAGTATGTACGAAGTAGTTTACAAAATAAAATCTATACATTTAACATTCCAGAGTTTACATTAATTCAGACATACGATTTAAAATACGAGTTATTACTTTACTAAAATCATCAGAAATTACAGACATTGGGTTGTTAATAGCATTTAGTTATGGATCTCGATCATTGAATTCTTTGGTTCTGTTCAGATCCAACACACTCAATTTTTCAAAACCGAGGTTTCTACAGTCAAATAATACATGTCCCAAGTCTAGTTCACAACCACAATAAAAACAGTAAATTGTGGCAATTAAGTTATAGCGTATCCCATTAATTATAATTTTGTAATTCATTATTGTCGCTAGTCTTATTTGTGCCATAGTTCTTATTGAATTGAGAAAGGTACCTCTAAGTTAATATTTTTGGAATTCCAAAAAGGTGGTGTAATTCTAATCTATTTTTGTTTTTAAGCTTGTATGGATATGAGTTATCAATGTGTAGCGTACTCATACCATTACTATAGAAGCCGGCAAAGCTTACATTTGTGCTAACCAATTAAAGATAATTTAAATTTTTTCCTTAATCATTTCATGTTTAGATTGATGCTTAACATTCATAGACCTCGAATCATGAAGAAGAGGAGAATCCTTATGGCATCATAGTATGTCTGTAGTTTTTACCAGCCACTAGCATGATTTCTATTACTATCAGAATAATTTTAATTATTATGGGTGAAATTAATTAAGAGACATACTGACTGGTTTAGGTACAAATTTGAGGCAGCTGTAGGTGGATTACTGGTTAATTTATCAAATTTTAAACCGCAAAATAAATTTAGAAGATCAGTTTTCAATAACCTCAGCTATTTCAGTTTTCAAAGACTATACCAATTCTAGTTTAGTTATTGATCCTTTTCTTTGTCTGAATTCAGATAATAATTTTGAATAAATTCTTTAAACTAATTGCATGTTCTTAAAATAAGATTATAGTTTTCCCACACCGAAAAAAGTTTAGTACACGATACGTTCGAAATGACCAAAATAGATAGATGATTACAATTTGGTAACAGAGCTGTCTCAGTTTGGTACGGGAGCCGTACCAAAGTTTAGAGCACCAGTTATCTTACGTCCTGGGGAACATGTTTGGTACAATATTTGTTCCAAAATAATGCAGGAGCAATACCAAAGTGGATTTGCTGTTATTTGGAGGTTATAATGCTTCTGCTGTAAGGAACTAAGTTTGACAGATTTCCTAACCTCTTTTCGGTGCAGTGTTTAAACTGTAGAACTATTTTAGGATCCATAAAGTTATCAATGAAAAATATTAGCCCGGATTATCCGGTTCTAAAGTTCTTCTCTAGTTGATGAGAAATGTTTTAAAAAATTATTGTCCTCGTTGCGTGTGATATAGAGAAGATAAAAACAAAAAAGACATTTACTGCGCTCATATTAGGTTTTTAAAAATTCACTACCAAAATGCTAGACTGGCATATCGAGGGTGGTTTTCTGTGAACTTTGAACTCTTTAAACCTATAAATTTTATGGACACCTCGAGAGCGAAGCATCTTTCCTGGTTTGGCTGTAAAATTTATGGTCTGATGCATTCGCTTAGTCCTGGTGCCTATCACGATAAAATTCGCGTTAGGGAAAGTGGTTACAGTTCCATTCCAATGCCCATTCCGCGGGAACAGCTCGTACCGCAAGCCAATTAAGTCTCTCGAAAGGGTAGTGGGGTTAAAAGGTGATTCGTCTTCTTCCACTTTATCGTTCTTGCACTCTCGTTCTCATCCTGGCGACTTTTCGAACTAATCCAGATCCTCATTTGTCACCTCCTTTTAATCTCCTTAAATGAAAATAATAAAATTGAGGAAACTTGAAAAATTAGACTCAATCCATTCAGGGTAAAAAATATTCTTACCGTTCAGATAATGCTTGTCCTCAATTTCCAATTTCATACTGAAAATTGCTTTTACGAAATATATGTGTTTTTAAGAAATATAACTTTTCTATAAAATTTCACAAAATTTCCATCCAGCTCTCCCTTGAGAAGGAATCTCATCTCTTACGCCTCTGAGTTTTTTGGTCCTCGGGGAGTTTAGAAGTTTACAGTTGATTACGACTAGGATTATATTCATTGTTCGAACAAATGAAATCCGATCTCAGATAAGAAAAGTTTTGTGATGCACACTTTGGAGTTTTTAATCTTATAAAAGTCTTCTTTACCAGCTCCGGTTAAAAAATACGACCACTTGGAGTCATACTACCAACAGACTGAAATTTCGAGAGGTAGACTTTTTAAAGTTTTCTCCGGGATCGGAAAAGTAGGGCCTTCTTTACTTTTTCTTATGCCGTTACTCGAATTTATTTTCTTTCTTGACTGTGCCATTAATGCGGAGGATTCTCCAGAGCGACGCAAAACGAGAAAAAATATTCTTCCTTCTTTGAGAGAACTTCTAAATTTCGCCTTTGAATATTTATCACGACCGAGACCTAGTTCGTTTCGTTCGCATGATCGTTTTTCACCCATTCTTTGATAGTCTCTATCATTCATCATATTTTATCATTACACTTGTACTTGTATTTGATCAAATTACTATTACCATTTTACGCAGTTTGTCAATCTGTATATTAATTAATTATTCTTTTAAATATTTAATAATTTATTATATATATAATAATTTAAAATTTAATAATTTAATTTCAAAATGTTCTCAAATTTTTAATTTATAGAAATTTTAATTTCATCAAATTTCTGTTAGTTTGAACTTGCATTGATTAAAAGTTCAATTAATCCACGGTTCAAGTCATACATAAGAAATCAGCCAGCTATAGGCCTATTACGCTTTTAGCTGTTACGCTGTTTGTCCGTTACGGTATAGAGAGACAAAGATGGTATGTAGTTTAATAAAGAGAGATAAGAAAGGTGTTGGTACTGGGATAGCAGGTAGCTTGAGATACAATACAAGCTTTTTGTAAAATTGGTTAACAGTCTATTGCTAAATGAGTAAATTAAAAAACTGATTATTGGATATAAATAAAACTTTCAGTAACATGGAGGAAGAGTAAGAGACGATAATTTGCAAAGGAAATTGAAGAGTTAGCGAGTGAGGTTGATCTTCTTGAGAAGAAAAGAAGAAAGAGGAAGATCGTTATTAGAGGTTGGAAAGTAGGGTATATGGAAGGTGGCAAAGAGGATATAGAAAGACTGTTATCAGGAATTGGCGTTAAGGTAAAAATTAAAAAGGTTCAGGGAATTAGAAGAGTAGATTAGGAGATCAAATATTTATAATTGTTGATAACATAAGGTGTAGAAACTAATCATGCACCAGCGCGTGTTGTTTAATCTAGTATTAAATTAAAACTCCAATATGGTATATCTTCAATATTTTCTGTGAATAATCTGCAAATCTTATTAGGATTATGAAATATGTTTGATAACGAGTTTTGACGCAATTGCCGAGATAGATATTCGTCTTCGACACATGCACCTTGACGTTGCGCAGTGACTTTTGAATATCATTAGCCTCGTTCCTCAAGATTTTGCCGCTCTCGTACATCTCTAAGATCCCTCCACGTTTCAAACGGAAGTTGCACTTTACGCGTCTATGAACCCTTCCGCTTTCAAGTTGAGCATACTTGAAGAGCAACGTGCCCTTCCGTAGCGAGAAAGCAAAAATGCGAAAGGGGAGGAATTTACTGCGCGAGTGTAAAAGACGTCAATTTCCTTAAAGCGCTCGTTTGCCCTCAGAAATCAATGCAGATGGGTGAATATATGTTCATGACATTTTGAATAGTTACACTTTCTAAATTTGTTTTTACTAATTAAAATACATGCATGTTGATTTATCAAGATGCAGTACTAATACAAGTATTATTTAATTGTTACTCTGTCAAATTGAATTTTCTTGTTTGAGGTGCTACAACTTGAGGCAAACTTAAAATCGCGGTTCACGTCTAGCATTAAGAGCGTTATATCTATTCAAACACTGTATTCAAAGTAATTAAGTTTCAGGATAACTTTGAACTGTCTGCAGGGTTAATTATGGAACGAAAAATTCCTGAATACGGGAATTATATTTCCTTTCGTTCTGGTGAGTTTTAATTATAAGGGAGGCAAGTAACTTTAATGAAGAGCAATTCTTTGTCTTTTACTGAAAAGAAGGTCAATAAATATTCTCTTAATTGTGAATTGAAAAGTAAAAGAAAACGCGAGCAGTTTATTTTGATCAGTTAACTCTTGGAAAAAAGTTAACTGCTCCCATCGCCATACGAGGTTCATTGTAATAAAATATTTATAAACTGAGACTTTTACAGTGTCATCGTGAAACCAAGACTTCACATCGATGCTAAAAACTTGCTTCGAGTTTTAAAATTCTTTGTACGTCGCTTCGGGGCTTTCAAGCAGCTTTCCAATCCTCCCGCATTGTAACCAGCCCTATAGTAATCCTTTTTCAAAGTTTAAAGCCAGCGAGCCATCTCTAACAGCTCAGATCGCGTTACAGGCACAAGACTATATAATATAATAAAGAATAAAGCTTTCAGGGTCATGATGGAAGAAATAAATGCTGACTCACGTCTTTGAATAGATACGAATACTACTTTTAATACTGCTTTTTATAATGAATATAAAAATATCTTTTTTTTCTAATTTAACATCGAAAAGTAATTAATCGATAAAGGACTAATTATGTTATGCATGAGTATTTATGTAAAAATCATACACTATGCTTAATTAATTATTAAAAGTGGGAAGAATTTTATTGTATACAGTTGAAATTAGTTTGACCTTTGTTCTCTCACGGAAGGTAATTAATTTTACCGTTAAATAGTTAATTAATTTCCCTCTACTTGCCTCTCATTTCTGCTTTTCCGCTGACTGTATAAATTTCACATTCTGAGGGTAGCTCAAAATTTATTTCAAATGCTGTTAGCCCTAGAGGGACTGCACTCATTAAATATTTTCATGATTTTCCAATTTCGTATTCATTTTTGTTAAATTCATCCACTCATTTGCATAAACGGAAAAGTTTGACCTCTGAAAAAGAAACATATGTTTATACTTTTTTAAGGCATCAAACATGAATTCGGAAATAAATTCAGGATTGTGAAATTTTTAACTTTCACTTTAAATTATAAATTTGTTGCCATTATTAATTAATTTATAAATTAAAAATAAATTAATTATGCTTTATAACGTGTCAGATTGATTCTGATACGTTAGGTATCAGTAGGCGAATCATTTAAATTACCCTGCTCTTCCATGGTCGTTTTTGTTAGAAATCAGTTATGGAAAATGTTTATTTTGTTATTTTTATTAAACTATGCCGTCCAACGCCTGGGAAGGCGTTCCAAAGAAGGTTGCCAGTGTTTCGCCAGTTCTCGTCGAGAGCGCAGTCGAGGGCTATATACCGAGAGCGTTTAGTGGATGAGATTCCCGCTTTACGAAAATCTCTCGACGAGTAAGTTTGGGCCAATTCGCACAGCAAGGGTCATCTGATGGTTTTGACATCGATTAAGAATACAAGTTACCGTTAAGAAGATAGTATGACTAACAGGTGAAGGGGGGATGGCACAAGACAAGCCCCCAAATTATCGCCACCATCTTCCTTTCTAGTTGTGCCTTCGTCCTGAGTGGTCGTGAAATTAAGTTCACCTATTTTTTGATTGTTTTAACCGCCCTGATGGCGGACTCTAAGAAGAGTATTGTTTAAAAAGTATATTCTGAGAATTAGTGGTGATTGTCACGGTGCGTCTTTGTTTTCTTGGTAAGTGGCTCGCTATTATTTTTGTATCATGTATTGATAACTAATTTGAAATCGTCATGTGCTTCTAACCGACGCAGGTCGAAATTTTTGTCTAATCAGAATTGTTTAATTTAAAATACTTTTTGTCTTTCAAAAGCGATCTCGGAATTGGCATTGGATATTTAAGTATTAAAGTCACCTCCCTCTAAAGATTTCATATTTTTGTTAATTATTGAAGTTATTATTTATGTTATTCGAGCTCTATTATTTCCCATGAGTAAATACTATCTTTATTAATTTTTAACTGAAAGTAATGTGTTATTTTATTTATTATTTTGTGCCCCAGTATTACCTTCCCTGAAGAAGACAGAAAGGATTCCAGGAAGCATGGCAAGAAAGAATGTTATCGAAGGTCAAATTTTAAATTGTCGATAGATTCGTGGCGACAATAATTATTATTTAATTACTGTCTGGCGCATCCGAGAAGTACGGGTAAAGTCTCGGATTTTTTAACTTTTGTCCTTCCTTTAGAATAATGCCAGAAAAACGTTGCAAGCCACATTTGTAACGAGATTTTCTGATGGTGCACTGAGAGAAAAAAGTATTCGAATCTTCAGCACCGTGAATTCGTATAAGTCTAAAAACATATATGATATAATTAATACAATATGTAGTTGGTAATATTATAGTACTTATTTAAAAATAGATACACGCTTCACTAGAACATACACTAGAAATAAAAAATTGGAGGATCAAACCATTATTGTGGATTTTATACTAAGATTTTTTCTTAAAGTAAATAAATAAGAAACATGACGAATTTACGACAATGCTGAAAGTACGTTCAATCCAATTTTAAGGTTTTCTTTTTACTGTGTGACTTTCAATATTGATGATGGTATCGGTTTCTTAAATTATTTTGCTTCTTGGTTCTAATTTCACTCAGGACCTACAAGATTATTGTGAAGGTGAATCTAACGAGATGTCAACAACTGGAGCTTACCATATTAGACGTTATCGACCTACTACCAAATTATACGTTTAATTAGATTAGTCCTGACATCTGTCGCGTAACCGCGGATAATTACCAACATTGAGATTGTAGTGATTTGGATATACTCGTTTAGACTAGTCAGTTGCGACTAAGTGATAATTCAGTTTAATCGACAAGGTTGTCTAGCTCACACAACCCAGTTATTATTATTATTATTACTTAGCGACTTGACCTGACTTGGCGTTTGATGGTGTTTTTTGCGATGGTTCGAATTTGTTTATGATTTTGGTTGAATATTCTCATTCTTATTGGTTCCCGATAGTTGACCGAGACTACTAACTTTATTTTTTATTTAGATCTTGATGAGGAAGCTAGGTGAGTTTTAATTAAAATTTACTGTGAATAAGAGATGAATATTTTGGTTAAAAATATTTGCAACATCCAATTCAATCACTATGATATTGCATCGACTTCCTTTCCGAGACGAAAGGTTCTTTTGAGTCTAAGAAACATCTTCTACATTCAGCATTACCATCTATTTGGATCCAAGTAATATTCTTTGATTCAAGTTTTTTTTTCAGTAAAACGAAACGTAAGATAGGTTTTGCTTCCTGTTGAATTGAGCTTTACTACGTAGTAGTAATATCCTATTTCTGTTGCCAGATTCTATTGAGGTACGAAAAGGGAAAGAGGGCTAGTCCAGTCACGTGTAACCTCGTTCTGCATCCTGTTTCTGCATGGAACAACGTTAAAAGCCACTGCCGCGACCCATCGTTTCGTTCAGGATATTGGCTTCTGCCCTCACAGTATTTCCGGTTTTGCTAGCTGATACAGCAGTGGCGGCGGATCGGTACGGCGAATGTAGCAGATAGATATATATAACAAGGACGAGGCCGGCCGTCGTAGTTGTTGCTGTCTCTGCTGGAGCGGCAGTAACACTGAATCATTCGATAGTCCTCTGATGCAGGTCGCGTCTGCCGATTTATTTAACTTGGAAGCCTGACTTACATTTCCGCTATTGAACGTTTGGTCTCTATTGTAAATTCGTATATATTACGACCAACCCTAAGGTCTCTCTTTTCTCTGATCTGCTTCTGAATTTAACTGACATTGACTCTTGCTCCGTTTTGGTATTACTTATGGATATAAACTTTATCCTTGATTCATACTTGCAGATATATATTTTGATTTATGAGATTTAGTTTTAATATACAGGTTTTAGGTTTCTATTGACAAGTTTAGATTTATATTAACAGATTTAAATTCATATTTTTAGATGTATGAATTTAGATACATATTTGAATTCCACGACGCGAACAAGTTTCACAATCGATTCGTTGGAAAGAAGCTTTCAGACAGTTTAATCGAGTTATCTCGACCCACAACGCTCAATGCGATCCTCTGTGACGTGGAGCTTTCGAGCCTTGCTTCGGTTTCACTGCTGAATTGCATCGGAATCGAATCAGTTTCCTACAAAGAAAGATAAATGGACCACTGCTAAGCTCCTACTATTTCTCGGTTTGCAATGCAGGGAATGGGAGAAGAAATTCAAAGTGCTTTCTCATCGATGTTGTTTTTCAAAAACATTTATTACTCCAGGAGAAAAAGGAAACATGTCGCTTGAAATCTCATACCTTCCTAAGCATTAAGGAGCGATAATAATGATATCTAAGCTGAATTTATTATTAACGAAAAAATTTTAAAAATAAGCACGAACTTGACGTGAAACTATCTTAACACCTATATATAAATTGTTACTTAATTTTACATTTGATTTGTAATTTGGTAGTTCATCATAAAGGATCAATAATTAAACCAGAATTTTTACTATTATTTATTCCTAATTCAGCTGATATTTCTAAATTAGAACCGCAGAGAAATGGTGTTGAGGAACTGCTCAATAAACAAATAATAAAGATAATATAATACGCAATTAAATTTGTTTTAGGTGGTGCCGTCATCATGGTTCCTCCAACGAATCAAACGAAGCTTGAAGGGGAAAAGGTCCAGTTCTCCTGTGAGGCAAAGGCTCTACCGGGTAACGTGACAGTGCGATGGTTTCGGGAAGGTGCGCTAGTAACGGAAGTTTCAGCATTGGATACAAGAGCTTCCGTTCGAATGGATGGTAGTCTCGTAATAAATCCTGTCAGTGCTGAAGATTCGGGACAATACCTGTGTGAAGTCACCAATGGCATTGGGGAGCCCCAAACAGCCAGTGCTTATCTGAATGTTGAATGTAGGTTTTAATTTTAGAATTATTTATTTCAATTTCGAAATTCTCAATTCACATTATCCAAGTCGAAAATAAGTTCTAATGACGAGACTCTTTTTTGGGCAGATCCTGCAAAAGTAACGTTCACACCGACCGTCCAGTACCTACCTTTTCGGTTAGGAGGAGTTGTGCAGTGCTACGTTAGGGCTAATCCTCCTGTTCAGTATGTTACTTGGACCAAGGACAAGAGGTTATTGGAACCGTATCAAACGAAAGATATTGTCGTGATGAACAATGGTTCCCTATTGTTTACAAGAGTCAATGAGAACCATCAGGGAAAGTACACTTGTACACCTTATAACGCTCAAGGAACGCATGGTAGTTCAGGTCAAATGGAAGTGTTAGTACGAAATCCACCAGTCTTCACTATAGAACCCGAACCAACGTATCAAAAGAAAGTTGGGGAAACCGTAGATATGCATTGCGATGCTCAAGAAGGAGAAGGAACCCAAAAACCTTCCATTAACTGGCTGAGAGTAAGATCCTTGAACCTTTAAAAATTTCTTTTTCCAAATGATCTTTTAATTTATAGGCTAGTCGAATAGCAAAATCATCAATATTTTTGCATTAATGGACTACTAATATTCTAGTTATTAGAATCTTAAAATCAATAATACTTCCCTTTTGAAAAATTATGATAGAAAAAGTTTGATAGGCCTGTCATGAATATCCTGTCATTTTTTCGCGCTGACAGGAAATAGGAATACTTAACGTTATTTTGCGACGTCAAGAAAATAACGTCAGGAAAATAAATATACTATATGTGTGAAAAAATAGTATAAATCTTACTTTAAAAAAATTATTGGACCTAAAAAGGTCCGATTGTTTAAAGGAGAATTAAAATCCAGGTTCAATTCTGCGAGTCTTACTTTAACTTCATTAACGCGTCCCGAAATTTTTAAAAACTGTTTCGACAGCGACGAGACTACACTCACGACAGATGACACAAGACTAAACGGTTTCCGAGAACAGTAGCTGTTGTCCGTTCGAAAAGGGGTTAGTAATTGCTGATTAGCCGATGCGCACTTGATGTACCGAAGTCAAACCAATTAGAGTATTTTACAGTGAGCAGAAAAACGAATTGGTTCGACTTCGGTACATCGAGTGCGCATCGGCCAATCAGCAATTACCAACCCCTCCTCGAACAGACAACAGCTACTGTTTTCGGGAACCGTTTAGTCTTGTGTCATACGTCGTGAGTGTAGTCTCGTCGCTGTCGAAAATGTTTTTAAAAATTTCAGGACGCGTTAATGAAGTCTCCTTTAAACAATCAGACCTTTTCAGGGCAAATAAATCATTTAACGTAAGATTTATACTATTTTTCACATAAATAGTATATTTATTTTCCTGACTTTATTTTCACGATGTTATTTGTATAGGGCGTCCTTTTTCCTGTAATACATTTCCTATCATGCATTTCCTGTAATACATTTCCTGTCAGCGCGAAAAAATGACGGGAAAAGAATGAACGAAAACTCATGACAGGCCTATCATACTTCTCCTGTCATACTTTTTCATAAGGCCACTATTTTTAGTATTTTTGCCTCCCGGCTTTCTCCCCGTAGAAATTAGTATTTTCTCCCGGTTGAGTGACCACCATGATTATTTGTTGATATTCTTTTGATACGAAAACTATTAATATTGCGATTTCATAAAGGAACTCTATTTTATATTTTATTTAACTGAGTGGTATGAATAATATCGAAAATACATTTCCTTTGTTGTGATAGAAGGACGGTATTGGAATTCAACGAAATCGGGCAAAAATCGTCGGTGGTAATATGACTATTGAAAGTCTTCGTCGACAGGATTTTGGCTACTATCAATGCGTAGCATCGAACGAAGTTGCAACTATTACAGCATCTACGCAGCTGATAATTGAAGGAACTCAGCCTCACGCTCCGTTTGATATAACTGGAACCGCGTCTGAATTTTCCGTCAATTTGTCGTGGTCTCCAGGTTACTCCGGAGGACCGGATTACAAGCAAGATTACACAGTCTGGTAAAACTTTTAACTACGATTACCTACTTAAAAAGCAGCCGGTTTCGTAATTTTGATCATTGCTTTTGTTATTTCATAATTTGATTTAAAATTTAGAACGATCGGTTTATATTAATTTAATTTCTAACATTTAGCTTACCTTTTTTGACATTGTTTAATGAAATCAGGTACAGAGAAGCTAACACCGTTGAGTGGACAACAATTCCAGTGACACCTTCTGGAAGTACTACTATGCCAATAGGTAATTTGACGCCTGGTACTGCCTACGAGTTCCAAGTATTTGGAAAAAATGCTCTTGGCGAAGGCGTTCATAGCAACATATTTACTGTCAAGACACTTGGTAAGAGTTTTCGTGTTTTACAAAAACATGTACCATTCTTACTTTCTGAGTTTTCCTATTTCTTTTTTCTCCTATTCGAAATAGGTATTTCCACTAACATTATGCACTTACTGATTGATTCTGCTTTCTCTTTTCTCCTGCTGCTTTAAATAGACGTTACTTTTGCCGGACATACGACTCATCCTACTCCGAGAGCTACAGAACAAAGCGGTAAGATTTAATTTTATTTTGTTATTTTTTTTATTGGTATGTCTTTTAAATTCAACAATTATTTAAATTAGACTGTCAATTTAAGTTTCAAGTTGTACTTTTAGTGTTTAATTTATGTTATCTGTGTATCATTTGCTTAAAGACTTTAATATTGTAAGTTTCAAATAATAAATATTCTTGTTAGACGAAGATATAAGTATTTCTTTTAGGAAAAGAAAATTTAGGGTCCAAAATGTAACAAGTGTTTTGTACCGTGTTTCTTCAGCAAATGGGAAACACTTTTAGCCTACCCTTGCGATACAATCTAAAAGTACTATAAATATGTGTAATGAAAAATTTTTTATTTTAATTTGTGAAGTGTCTCCTTTTTCATCTAATATATTCCCAAGATCGGCACAGAAATTACACCTAACCTAGGTTAGGTAATTTAATCTAATTGTGCTATTCCGTGCATGATTTTCCCTGTTTTGAAGCGAAAAAATTTTCCGCTTTTATTTTAGCTTCTTGTTACGGAAGGCTCTTCCCTTTTTGAAAGTAAGTTCCTTCAAAGTATCTCCGACAGTTTGGATTCGCGGAAAAGTTTGAGAGTTAGAAAAGCCTCGCCCCAACCATCCAGAGACGGAACTTCTATCGCGTCGCGACGTATCGTATCGGAAAACCTATCAAGCTATTCGCTCTACTTCCGCCTTTATTTCCTTTTCCCGAATTCACCGGTTCATTGCTTGACATTTGTACACAATCCTATCCTCTCTTTCTGTACTTGATTCTGTTTTTTCTCCTTAGTTTCTCAACACGTTTGTAAATATATAAGTTCTAGTTTTTCTTCGTACCTTTCCAAGCATGCATCTCGCTTCGATGGTTGGCCCGTTTCCAATAATTCGATTAGACGCCTAAAAGGATTGCGGTAAGGTTTATGGTATCTTATTTTAATTAAAGTTTTTTCTTTTCAATGATGTTTTTACTATCTTTACTTTAATATCCACTTTTTTTTTTATTTAATTCTATTAACCCTAAAATTTACACTTATTTGTAATTCTGATATTTTCTATTAATTCTAACGCTTTTGTTTAATTTGTCACTGTTTTTTTTAATTTTAAAAAATATTTATTGTATTATGATTTTCTTTTATTCCAGACATCATTGATTATAATTCCCTTGTATTTCCGACCGATTCTTCAGGAAACATCTTATATCCGCGAATCATGAAACCCAAAGGTATTAATTTTCTTTAATTTTACTTTTGTTCACAGTTTCAATTTAATTTAAAAAGTTTTGCTCAATTCCGCCAAATCCTTTCTTTATGTAGTACGAGCTTTGGCCTTTATTCTAGTTGAAGTTTCCCGTTAACGTAAATAAGATTAAGCGTTATTGCGAAGTATTAAATGCGAAAGAAGTCTGTGTTAGGAAAAGTTGGTAAGATACTGAAGGTAAAGGTGATTTAAAAAAGAACGTAAAAAAAATTTTAATCCACTTAAGCCATTTGTATCTCTTGAGAGCGGAAGCACGAGAAAGCGAGAGAGGGAAAATAACTTCATACATTTTAAACGAGCCAAAATGTTGGACACAATCAGGACGCTAATTCCGCAATCCAGCGTCGACAGAATTTGAACGCTGTGCACCACGTTTATATCGCGACCCATCGAAAATCAGTTTATCCCACGGAGCGGAATTTCGTTATTCCAAACTCGTGTTGCCGCTCGTACATTACGCTTTTTTGCACGCTCGTGCCACTCCTACTTGTTGTCTGTTTTTTCGTATTTTATTTTCGATCGCATTCGTGCTCGTCAGAGCTCTCGGCATGTCAATTTCACTGTATAAAACATTGGCGGTCAGCATGTTCAAATTGACGCCGGTTTTCCCTAAATACTTGTACATCAAGAACCGCGTTTAAGTCAGAAGAAGAATATCAAATAACTGAGGAAAGTAAATTTTAAGTATGTTATGTAGGAAGTATTTGTCTAACCTCTGATCACGATTAAGCAATTATTCATAATAATATATAACCGGAATATTCACAATCAACAAAATATTTTGAGACTTAAGACTTTAATATCAAGGACGGGGCTAAATAAAGTTTAATTCATAAATTTCTATTATTTATTTACCAAAATTTATTTTATTTTACTTATCACTTTAATAACTCAAGAGCATGAAAGACTTCCGGGAATCAGTGTGCGGGTTTGAGGTTAAAAATGCCCTTATAAGATCAGATTAATTTACATGAATTGCCTCGAGAAAGGCAAATTCTTCTAGTTTTGACTCGATATAATCTAAAATTTTTATCCTGAAAGACTGAGCATGTTTTCCGGAAGTTCACAAGAATCAATCAGTTTTCTCAGAAAATAACAATAAAACATAAGAACTATTCGGTTTAATTTAACGAGAAAAATTTAATCTATTCAAAATCCAACGTTTAGAACTGAGAAAAAGTACTTAATTAACTGAAAATTGAACTTTAAGCTAATCCTGGGACTCTAACCGAAAAAACTGAAATATCTAAAACTAACTCTTTTGGTCCACTCTTTTGTGTAAAAAAAGAATGGTTTACCTCTTCCACGATAGTCGACAGAGCTTTTTCCATATTTCGGTATTTAATAATTAACGAAACAAGTATCTCTTTAAAACATAAAATAAAACCTTAGGACAATGCATCTTTGTATTTTACTATATGACATTCGGAACAAGAGTGAGGAAGAACCGTCAGCATTTCTTGACTTCGATTCTGCCGGCCAATCACGTAATTTCTGCTTCAGTCACGTGATCGTACGTCAGCAGAGACAAATTTCCATTGAAGAGACAAGTTGTTGAGGAGCCCCGGCAGCTGATATTCCGTACACTGGAATAATACATTTATAACTTAGGAAAAGATGTGCAATATAACTAAAAATCCAGAACAATACCAAATCACCCAGTTTTTAGAGTTAGAGTCCACCTTTGGAGCCAAATAATCAAAAATCCAAAAATCTCAAAAACGACAGTGGCACTCAAACGACTAGGCACCCGCTGTTGATCCAGGCACTCCGACAGCTGTCTCCCTCTGGCGGTTCGCGCGAAGTTCAATTCAAAAATACTAACCAAGTTTTCCCCTCTTGTCCATTAAACAATTTAGTTGCTCATAAAACAGAGAAGTAAATCAATGTAATTAATAAACAAATAAAAGAAATTAATATAGTGCATTTTCCCAAGTATTTTGACTTCTGTTCCGAAATCAATAAGAGATCTACGCGATTTTTGTGACGTAAAAAATACCACGTCCCAGTTATGTTCAAGGTATCCTAAAATTTGTAATCATTTTTTTTTTACTCTTGTCATAAGACGAAGTTAAATCCATTCAAGGCTTAAGAGTCTTCCAAGATTAAGCTGGAAACAAATAAAGTGATAAATAATTTAATAAAATTATGTCCGATGTTTCCTAACATTGAGTGAGTAACTTTTAGACTGTTTTTGAAAAAAATGAACCAGAACCTACCAATTTTTTACGGAAACATATTAAGTGCCTGGCCGATATAGTTATGCAAGGTTAATATTTTGGACCTGGAGACTAATTATTATAAAAAATAATTTTTTTTAGCGAAAGGAATAGATTATTAATATTAACATTATTTTTACAAATTATTGCATTGTTAAATAAACTTTTGAAGTTAGAAAATAATGAAAAAAATAATAGTGATAATTCTGATAATATTAATTTAAATTCACACATAAATGTAGTAGAATTCTATAATAAAGAAACATGGTTGATTAATTGTACTAATATCAATATTTCTAATAAAGTTGAAGATACTTTAAGATTGGGTCAAAAATTCTGTTCATCCTTTAGTACTAAAAAAAGTAATGAAGTTCTAGAATACATAAAGAACATTGAATCTAATATTTATAAAATTAAAGATGATAAAAGGGACGACTTCAGACGGCAATTTGTAAATGCTTCATCAAGTTATCTAAAAAGTAATACCAAAATTAATGACCATGATAGATTGATAGAAAAAAATTTAAAACTTACAAAGAATATTTTAAGGAACAAGGAAAATTTATTGGTTACTAGTGTTGCTAAAAGCAATTGTATGGTCATTTTAGACAGATTAGATTATAAAAGTAAAATGGAAAATATGTTGAGAGATCAGAATACTTATGTAGAAATTGTTAATAATCGACTTTTGTCTTTACAAAAATAATTATTAAAATTGATGAAAAAATGGAGAATAAAAAACTATTTAGGAAAAACAACCAGATTATGAAGATTGCTGACGTTCAGCCTTGTGAGTTTCTTCAAGCTAACAAACTAATTTTTGATAAACTCAAATATTTTTTTTTATTTTTAATGTTTTTTAGCTTTTATACATTGGCATTTAGGTTATTAATTTCTTTATAAAGATTGGTCTGAAGCTAGGACAACTTTGTATTCAACTTTTCTAGTTTTACACCAGCGTGATTAATTTATTTTGCAAACTTTTTGGTAGAATATGTTTAATTCAATAAATAATTTTGTTAAAACTTAAAAAAAATTTCACTTTTAAATCTATCTCAAATTTATATGAAAAAAATATCACGAAAAAACTTCCAGCTGGCCGGTTATAAAAAGTCTGTATTTTTTCCCACGAGAAAAGGCTCGGTGCCACTGGCAACTTTTCCAATTTATTCTGATAAGATTTTAATATTAAAACGAATGTACTTATGTCAAAAAGCTAAAAATATTATAGTTAATGGTAACAACATTCAAATACACTTAACAATCTATTTACATTTTAACATTTCCGAAATTCTAAGAAAGTTGACGGAAACTGGACGAAATCTAATCTTTTGAACTTTTATGCATTTTTGGAGAACCGTTTGTTACACAACAAAAATTTCTACTTAAATTGTATAAGTTGAATATGTATTAAAATTTCAAAAAACTTTAGAACTTCAGTGACGAATGCAATAGAATTAAAAGATTATAAAGTAAGTTTCTGTGCCGGGGTTATAATTCTGTTAAAAACCACAAAGCAATTGCAGGAATAGAGTAATGAATTAAAACTGTGATTTAAGAATTAATTAAACTTTTTAATTAACGTTCAATTATTCATTAGTCATATCACCTTTCGTGATTTAAAATGCACGTATATAAATAAAAGGTTGAATCCCCGGAGTGTACCAAAAATTTTTAGAATACTGCTTGTGGTTTTCGCAATGTACATTATACAGATATACACTACTCTACACATTCTCGCGAAACCGCCAGATAGCTTAATTAATTTGCGCTCACCGCATAGTAACGGCAAGCTTTATGAAACAATAAAAAAAATCCCTCACTCTCGACTTTAATAATCATGAAGTATAGAAGTCAATAAATTTTAATTAATTTTCAAGTTAGTCAATAACTACTCAGAGTTATTAAATTCTAATTGTAAGGTATTTTTTACAAGAATGGACTGAAATAAAAATAAAAACTGTTTCCTCTTATGCAAACTAAATATTTTTTTTTATTAAAATACATTTTACGTTTAATGATTTCCACTAAAGGATATAAAAAACATAACGTGTGGTTGGAAATGTGTACAAAAGCATAAAACTCTGGTTTGAATCTTCCTCGATGTTGTTTTAAAGTTTCAAGTTTATTTTTGTACATATGCAGTTCTTATGTAAACATGTGGCCAAGTCCAAGATACATACGATAACTCTCCATTTAATCAAAATACTTGATTGGAAATATATTAAGGTACTATTGATCTTCAGAAAATGTAAACTTTACCACCATATTACCAAGCATAATTGCAATTTTAAATGCATGCGTAGTATCTTTAAAGGAAAGACATAACATAAAACTGCGATTTGTACAAACAACGGATTTTTCCTGATTCATGATTTTATCAAACGTTAAACTGTTCTGTTCTAGATTGAGGTAAATCCTTTGAAGCGTTTGCTCGCAAAGGGAACGAGGTACTCTTAAATTTTGATGAAAAAGTACTGTTTGTCGATCCTTTCCAAGCCTTCATTTGAGCGAGAGCTTTTTTGAAATGTTCATATGTAACAGACAGTATACATGAACCGTTGTGATGTTAAAAAAAAGAGAGAAGAACGCACTGTTGTGAAAACGCGATGGGAGCTGCTCTTGAATGTTTGCCTTTGCTTATTGAAAAAATAATTTCTCCTGTGGATATGGGCAGATCGTTATATAAAGCACACGGTAGTAAAACCTTTATAGACGGTTGTTTAGTTTCAGTGCCTCGCCACACCCGTTACTAATGCTCCCAGGTCGGACCGACTTGCATCCTTTCGGTGCACTTTTTCTATCGACGGAATTCAATTGAACGCCCACTGTTGAATATTTTCATGCTTGCACAAATTGTGTCGTATTTTCAGGCACGCACTTGTTTTTTGTCGCATCGGATTGATAATATATCCAAACCAATGTTTGTACTGACGTCGCGTACATTAAGGGAAATATGTACATATTTTTTATATTAAAACTCATAACTCTATTATATGAAGGCATCCATTAAATTTATGTTTAATTTTATAATTCTAAAATTTTTAATTAATTAGAAATTAAAACAATTAAACAAATAATAAACAAATAACCCTAGCGCCAAGTTATTTTACTGATAAATAACTAAAAAAAATAATTAAATAAAAGAATAATTAATCTATTTAATATTCTTACTCCAACCAAAATGAAAATAATTGAGCCACGACTAACACCAGTATTTCCGGAGAGTGGGAGATGAGGAGAAGCAACAAACCATGATTTTAATTTGGATCACAAAATAACATATTTAGTTCATCTAAACAATGTCAAAAAGATTTACAAGATGTTAAATAGCCGGCCGCATGGCATGACCATTTTATAAGGAATACGCTCACTGAACACTGACTCTATTTTTAATGTTTATTTGTCAGAGATCCAACTCCACCAACAAGACAAAGTCTTTAATGAATGATATCACCTGCTAGATGCCTCTGCCCACAAATGGAGGCCCCTCAGTAATAATGTGTACATCTATACAAAGTTTATAAACTCTTAAGAAATAATACAGAACCAAAAGGTCGAACACACGGGTTCGTTATGACGACAGTGAGAACTTTTCGTCAAGAATTCACTATGTGGCGATACGTGCGCCGCGGTGCCGCTTTCACGAATCTTAGGAACGTTGATCAACAGTAGTTGTGGCGGCACTGACATTCAGCGCTAAATCAAAATGGCTCCCACCAGTGTTTTGACAGTTTGTTAACACCGCCGTCGACATTATCTTCAAGCTCTGGCACCCTTGTGAGAATGGGACTCACATCCAAACTCATGTGCCAGAACAATACCACGACGATGATGACCATCAGGAACACCTCCTCGACGAATAGTTAAAATGGAATTCTCTACGTCTGAGTCAAGAGCAGTGTTCGTGCGTGACAAAAAAAGTGCGAAGCATTTAATGTTTATCTTACAAAAAATATCAATTGTCCGGTCCGACAAGTTGGCAGGCAAACCAGAAGTTCTAATAATAATAATAAACAATTATTTTAAAGAAATACAATGTTGAATTTAATATGTCGAAGTAGAAACACATACTAATTAACAAAATCTTAAATTAATAAGATTAAATATAAATCAACTAAATATATATTAATATAAATTAAAAGAACTTTTGTAATTTGAATATACTGTAGTATATAAGAATGTAAACTCAAAATAATAGAATGCACAAATTTTGAGTCTTGAGCAAACATTACATTTCTTGATTAAATGCAAAAAAATTAACATTAATTTACATCTTATGACAGCTAAACACATTTTGATAAACACCAAACAAGGAATAAGGTGACTAGATTCATATTCTCAGATATGCGACTTACGAAGTGTTTCCTTTTAGGTGTCCTTATGCGCTACGATTTTCCTATTTTGACGCAACCAGTATTTTTACATAATATTTAATGTTACATTACAAATTCAATTAATACAAAATTTGAAGGAACTTTCTTTTCTTTTTTTAAAAACAAATGTTTCAACAACTTCAACATGTTGAACAGAAACTCGATTGTAATAATTATATTCAACTGAAATGCTTTGTTTCACCTACAATATTCCAACATTTTCGTTATACTAGTAATGATAAATTTTATCATCGTAAAATCTCGATCTCCTCAAAATTTCTAGGTAATTTGAAAATTCATTGTATTAAAACAACGAAACCATTAAAACATAAATTACACAGTGTTCGAATAAATTATCCTAGTTCAATATAACATTCTGGTCATTTCAGTGCGGGCATAAGTGAAGTTATAATTACAGGCTGAAATTTCATTTTCATGCGAATAGAATTTAATTAGTTTCTTGAGTAATTACAAACTGTGTTTCGAAATAATATTTTATGGAACACCAAATTGTTTCGGAACCAAGAGCTATGTTGTGGCTTGAGGCTCAATTATTAATTTTACATATTGTGTTACAGATATCCAGCTAACTTAATAATTAAAATTTGGTTTATTAGGTCCAAAACCGGGTCCACCAAGAAATGTTACGGTCAGCGAGCAAGAGAACGGGTTTATTATTTCGTGGCAGCATCCGCTCGAGAAAACTCATCTGGTGCAGTACTATACAATAAGGTACAGAACTGATGGACCCTGGAAGGATCTAAACAAGGCGCGAATCCGACCTGAAGAAACTAATTTCCTAGGTGAGTGATAACGAATCTTATCTTTCGAAATTGACGAATTTTTCTTAGGACATTGATTAATCTTCTTAATTTGTTTAAACAGTGAAAAACTTAGTCGGAGGTAGAACTTATCACTTTCAAGTATTTGCCAATTCTTCGACGAATTACGGAGCAAGTGATGAGGTGAAATTCCCAGTGCCGGCTCGAGTGAAGCATAAAGCAATAACCGCTGGTGTTGTGGGCGGTATTCTTTTCTTCATCGTTGCCATCATTCTCAGCATATGCGCGGTAAAAATATGCAATAAACGGAAGCGACGAAAGCAGGAAAAAGGTATGAACCGTGCCATTATTATAAGTTTGAACATATTACCCGCTTACAGCCGGCACCTGTGCTCCTGGAGTCGTTCCTCTCCACGTTGACAGCTTTCGAAGATTGGGTCATTCATTGACATTCGATTTTCACTTGATTCATCAGTCATCAACCATTTATAATATTTATAACAACGTTATCAATTTAAGGCACTTTTCCTATGTGACGGCCGAAATTTTAGGCTTTCTTCAGGAATTTTTTTTTTTTTTAGAGAAAATAAAATATAACTCCATAACTTCGTTTACGTGTCATAATTGATGTCTCAAAATATACAAAAAAATTTTTTTTAATTATTTTTAAAATTATTTGCAGAGAACAAAGCTGACTCCTCCGGAAATGCACGGGCTGACGGTTGCCAGGATAACTTTCTTTAGTATCGTCTAAAACAAAAAAATCAAACGTTGTTTTACTCAATAGTCTTGCCGCTATCGTGTGAATCACAATAAACAATTTATCTTAATAAATAATAAAATGGCGGAATGTTAAAAAAAAAATTCAAAAATCGCTTTTTTCGTTAGTAATTATTTTTAAAAAATAGGAAAATGTTTATGGTAAATCATGACCGAGGTTCACACGATAGCCACTCATATGTAGAATAATGCCTCCAAATTGGAGCTCGATCGGTTGAATAGATTTTGAGTAATCCTGCAACCAGTTGGAAAAAAGTGGTTTTGAGAAACACGCGTGCAAAGTTTTGGTGACAGATTTTTCAGTAAAAATATGTACTCACATTAATCGGCAATGCTTGGT
The DNA here is from genome assembly GCA_037103525.1 of Ganaspis brasiliensis. Taxonomy (NCBI): domain Eukaryota; kingdom Metazoa; phylum Arthropoda; class Insecta; order Hymenoptera; family Figitidae; genus Ganaspis; species Ganaspis brasiliensis. The sequence continues at coordinate 4,347,333 of JAZKLR010000210.1, forward strand.
TCGTACAATAAGCCATCAGCTTTCTCGTACGCATCGTTTTCAGTTAGTCTGGCTTTCCTTTTTTGATGTGTCAGAAGCGAACTTCTCGGCTACTGAACAACAATGCGACTGAGGTTCGAGTAGCACTCTGTTGCGCGCGCCAGTACAATGTTCACTTCTACGCGCGGTAACTTTGTTATTTTTTCAAATATCTGTCTAAAACTTTTTCACGATATTTTTAAAATATTGTACTGTTAAAATATGAAAAAAAAAAAATTTCAACCCGTCACATAAAAAAAGTGCCTTAAGAATGACAATTACCGACAGATATTTACGCGAAAAAGAATATTTAAATACAAATATAATAATTGGATTGTTCAGAAATTGTTTCTCTTTCTCTAATATTCCTTCTGTTTTTTATTTTATATTTTTTATGTTAAACTATTCTGAAACATATTATTTTACGTGTTACGTACGTTTCGAAGAAATCGTGTTGTTTATTAAAACTGCAGGAATTAAGGAATTTGGAAAACATAGACTTATTGTTGTTGGATACTTTTACGATCAGAAAAACGAAATTTGATATTAGAACTGACAGATTTGCTGTAGAAATGGCAGCCAAATATCACACAAATTTCTCAAAAGCATGAACTTTATTTGATTCTTGAGTCCCGTTTACCATTGGGTATAAGAAGCTTCCGGCGAAAATACACAGATGGCGTTTTAAGTCCAAGACTGAAACTTACAAAGACTTTTTGCGTAGACCAAGAAGACGCCATCTATATGTTTCCGTCGGAAGCTTCTTATGTCTCATGATAAACGGGAATAACGGCATTTTAGTGTTGTTCTTTTTTAGAAATATTAGAGAAATACAAAAAATGTTATATGAATACAAATGATTAAAATTTTGAAAATGATGTTTTTGTTAAGACTTAAATTTGATTTTTATCTTCTAAAATTTTAAGAGTTTTGGACTGTCAATTTTGAATTTTAGGTTTATTTGACTAGTACAGGTTGGATTTGTTTTTGAAGGACGACGACATGGTAACGCAGGGGCTAGGCAGGCACCCGAATTTTGAACAGTTTTGAAACTAACATAATTTTATAACATTATAGAACTGCTTTCAGCGTATAATATGGTGGCCTGCCGGTCCACTGACGCCCGGAATGGCGCAGGGCAGGGACCCCACGGAACAGTGCCTTTAAAAAAGTGAGTTTCTACTTTCTAAACCTGTTAACTTTAAACTATAAATTAATTAACAAATGGTCAATTTTTAAGGAATCTATAATCCTTAAATAAATAATGAAAATTTAGACCAATCAGATCGCACTTACTAATAATTGCACTAATTGTTACAAAAATTTTCAAAATTTAAACTTTCTATAAAAGTTCTAAATAATCTTTTCCATAACATGAAAAATCCATATTTCTTGAAATTTTACAATGTTAGAGATTTTTGATTATCTGAAAGTTTCAAATATTTTAAAAATCTTTTGTTTAGATTCTTTTCTGATTTTTAAGCAAAATTAAAATGGATTCGCTTAACATTGAATTTGAAGACAGTTCGGAATCAAACAATTCATGTTTTCCTCATTATCAGTTTTAAAATTACATTGTCAAATTTCAAGAATCTATTGGAAAAATCAATGATTTGAGAAATAATTCCATAAAATTAAGTTTTCTTAAAACGAGTATATTTTTCTAAAAATAAAAATCAATAATTGTAGAAAATCTTACATTTTTCAAAATACCTTGCACATTATCATGAATCAAATTTTTTTAAAAAAGAAATCGGTTTTGAAATAAAAGCTCGATTTAAGAAAATATTTCCTAATCAATATGAAATTTTCTCGATTCATTTTTTTCTCAATAAAACCAATAGTAAATGCGACCTGAAAGTTATTTAGGGCTAGGGAAATAGTTACTAAAAAGTCCCCGAGTAATAGGATATCGAAGCAGCACAGTAAATGCGAAAACCTCTCACGAGTGATCTAGATAACTATGCCTTCATGTAATTTTAGATGATCGAAGATAAAAGAGAGAAGTAAGTCTCCCTTTGTTAAAAAAAAGACCCGGAAATTATTCAGTAACCCTTTTATCTTCTCGTCTACATAACACTAAACTCTTAGTTGCATTTAGAGACCGGCAGACCTAAACCGCACCAGCAGAGGTATTTTGGACGAGGTTTTGGAGAACAATCTAACTCATTTTGGTATACGTTATGTAGCCTAAGAGTGACGGACGGCATACTTGTTCTTGCCACATACTTTGTCAAGTCTAGAATTCCATTTTCCTCGATTACACGACTTGTGAAAGATGATACCATATCGTTTAAGCGCTTTACGTCAACTCGAGAAAAACTTAACTCCTGACAAAATTATTATTTGAACGGCATCCAAAAGTCCACAATACGACTGCAGTGATGCCTATTCTGGATTATGATCTTATTTTTTACTTGCATTCTTACTTTAAATCATTACTTAATTAATTAGTAAAAAGTCCGCAGACCGGAAATTATGAAAAATTCATCTATATTGTCTTCATATTTTGAAATATTATAGTTAGATCACGGTAATTGGGTTTTTGGGTAGAAAATCAGTTTTTAATATCTATCATGGTTGATGCGCGTACCGGGTAAGAGAGTAAAAGCAGCGCTCGCAATTCCTGATGGTCCGTATACTGAGATAATAAGCTTCTGACCAAGTAGTAGTAATAACTCGGTTTTTTTACGAGGTTTGGAAAATGCTTTTACGCATCATACTGGACTCGAGTCCAAAGAATAGTTTTCTTGAGAATATAAATATTCCCCTGTACCTACTAAACCTTTCTTGCTTTATAGGAGTATTTAACACTCAGCAAGACGATTGAGCTAAGCAACTAACATCGCCGAGTGCTAACTCTACCTATACCATCGGTAGGGGTAAGAAACCCAACCGATCAACTGCATACTTCGAAGTGATGTCAAGTGGAGGATTCTATAATGATTTCTTCACTACCTTCTTACCTTCCATTGTCTCCAGATTAACCCTGTTTCCTTCCCCTGCGACCATTGATGTCCTTGATTTTCAGTACCTGAGTAATGGAGGATTCAGTGTTCTGCCACGAGTCTACATTCCTTAACATAAGGTCAATCATGTTTTCGGGGGTGACTTCAGTGCCCACCATCCGAAACATATTATATTTCCTTTTCTCCTCTCAATATCTACAAAAAGTGTCTCTCTCTTCTTAATTTAAATCTTTTCAAATACTCGTTGAAACAACCATGACCTGTTAGCGCCTGTGTCAGGTAATAGCTAACTTCTCCGTGTCCTCTTTCTAGCCATTAAGCAAGGTGGAAAATAAGTCCACCTTCCGGTAGATTCCCCATTCCATCTCACCTGCCACTCCTTGACTAATCTACTCCTCACGATTCTACGAATGTCTAACTGACATTTATTAAATGTTGGTTAAAGCGAGACACGGACTCTCCCGTATCTTACACCTGCTTATGATACTTTATCCGATACGTTAGAGTCTCCTGCTCTTCTTTCTTCCCTGATCCTGCCACATGGACCCTTTCCGATTCTGTGCTGGTCTTGCCCGTGCACAAGAAACAGAAAGCCTCTTTTTGGCATTCCGATAGGATGTGGTCAGACTCTCTGCAGTTATAACATGCGAAGAATCTGCCCACTCTCCTGCACTCCGCCTTTCTGTGGCCATAGCCCAGGCACTTGTGGCACCTGGTGGTCATCAACCGTCTCCTGATTTGGCAGCTCAAAAACCCACCTTCACTCCTCCAACATTTTTCAGCTTTTCAGCTTCTTCCTGACTGGCGACGACAATCGCCAACTTTACTTCACGTCTATTCGGCTTCAAAACCGTTATCAGCCTTTTCTCTCGTGGAGTCTGTAAGAACTCCTCAAGAGCTACAACCATTTCTTCCTTCTCGGTTAGACCATCAAGGTCTCGAATTTACAAAGTTACCCTTTGCTCGCCCGGAGTCTTGACGGTTCCCAGGGGACTTCATCTTATAGTATTAATCATTTTCACTTCCTGGGTTTTGTTTACTAGAGTGTGGTTCTAAGCCGCTAAGTAAGATACTTGGACCTCAGGAATCAGTGTAGTGGCTGGAAAACTTTGTTTTTATGTCAGCCTGCTGGCTACAGAGTTGCTGATGGATTTAATCTTCGGAATAGTAACACTAATTCATATTCTAGCGCGTTAAAAAAAATTTACTGAAATAGAGAGAACGAATTCGAGAATTACATTCAAAAATCCAAAACAATACCCAATTACCTCGATCTCACTACATTCATTTAATGAAATATATTCATTTTTTAGTTTCTTATTTCCTTTGTTTTTAATTGACACTAAAAGGAAAAAGAATGTTTAACTATTTTTAATTTAATTTTTTTTTTTGCAAGATTTAGATTATAAAATCTACTGATTCGTACATATCCAGAACGGGCTGTACGGTTCAGCTACTGCCATAGATTCTGTAAGTGAAACTTTTAAAAAGCAGTTAAAAGTAGAGGAATAGTTTTCAAAGAACGTGAGAGATAATTAATAACGCGTCGAGTTTGAATTCTGCTCTTCTCAAAATTAGATAAAAATTATTAAATGAATTTTTGAATATACAAATGTAAAATAGTTTTTAACGATTTTGCGATTGTTCTAAATAATTTTGATTGTATTACAAATTTTTGTAATGAATTTGAATAATTTTGAAGTCTGTTAGAGGATTTGAAATAAATTATCAAAGAATGAAATAATTTTTGGACAGTTCTGACATGGTTTAAAGTTATAAAGAGGTTCAAGGAAGATTAAAAGGAAGGGGGAAGAGCGAATGAAACTCGACGTGTTCGTGAAAGGGGACGAGTTAAAATTGATTAGAAAACGATAAAATTTGTTGTTGGACTATTCTCGAATCATGGCTAGACACAAGACGGTGTCTATTGTCCTCTGTGTTCTGTAGGTCGACAAACTTAAACGCGTGCGGCGAGTCAGTGTCGACGCTGACCCGTTGCAGCCCGTTGAATCCGCAACCACAACCTCTTCATCAACCACTTCCTACGCAAGTAACCCCCGGCAATACCACTTCGGAGCAGGTCCACGAGGTCCCCCCGATTCGTGATCGTGATCATCACGCACTCCATCTCGATAATCGAGATTACGAGAGCGTATTTATCATAGAGAGGCGGAACAGTAAGCCCAACATCCGCTAGCCAGATGAGTCAGTACCCAGACCAGTCCCAGATCGACCCGACCAATTAATCGATCTAATCGATTGAAACGAAACGATTTTTGCGGTGGGATACATCACCCGCTATTTTTATTACAACTATTACTACTACTGCTACTACTACTGCTACTACTACTACCACTACTACTACCACTACTATTACTACTTACTATTACAACTACCACTACTAGTAATACTGTTACAACTGGTACAGAACAATAATCAGTACAAAACAACCATTAGTATAATACCAGGACTATACAGCACCTAGTACTTTGCAATAATCAGTACCATACAACATAACTAGTACTTTACAACAACCAGTACGAAACAAAACTAGTAACAACAATAACTATTACTGAAACTGCAAGACTGCTCCGTTCTGCAATGTTACCTGCTAGGACTAATCTACTACTGTAATTACTACTGCTACTGTTTAACTATTCAACTACTGCTACTATCATCATCATCACAACTACCACTACCTATCTGCTACTACTTAGGATGATTGTCATGAATGTAGATGAGATGAGCAATACAGGCAAACTGCTAGGACTCACTAGATCCAGTCAGTACCCTACCTTCGTTCGGCGGGATAGGGAGTACATAGATAGACGAGACAAAGTAGCCTTTTCCAAGATGCTTCAAGAGTAATCGATCGTTTTGCTTGCTTTTGTCGCACCATTATCATTGCTCTAGTTTCAAGTATCATCTTTTGTCATAAACTTTTCTTTGATATTCAATAGCTCTCACTTTAATGTTCACCATCAATCGTTTCTTATCCAACCTTTCATTAAATATTTTCACCTTTTTTTTATCTTTCCTGTCTTCTTTATCTATTTAAGTGCGTGTTTCTTTACAATTCGTTACTCTAAATTAAATTAAGTAAAACATTTACGTCACAGTAGATTTAATAAAAATACAGGCTTACCATACATACTCATATATATATATATGGTTGATTCTCAAATTACCGTTACGGACATGTGATGATAATGCAAAATTTATCCGTAAACTTTCTCTTAAAATACTAACTGTTTTGACACCAAACTTTGTAGAATTACTCAAAATACCATTAGCAAGGATTACGAATCCGGTGTTAGTTTTTAAAAATTCAAAATAGCGGACGAATTTTTAAAACATTTTAGATTCGCTTCAAATTTGTTACTCGGGGGTTTTCGGGGTCGCTGATTACGAATCCGGTGTTAGTTTTTAAAAATACAAAATGGCGGATCCAATATGTCGGACAAAAAATTGAAAAATCCTTTAGATTCGCCTAAAATTGGTTACTCTAGGGTTTTTGGAGTTGCTGATTACGAAGACAGTGTAAGTTTTTCGAAATACAAAATGTCGGATCTAATATGTCAGACAAATTTTGAAGAAATGTTTAAAATCGCTTAAAATTGGTCACTTTGGGCTTTTTGAGGTAGCTGATTACGAATCTAATATCAGTTTTCCAAAATTCAAAATGGCGGATCCAATATGAAAAAATAATTTTTTAAAAACTGCTTAGGTTCGCTTGAAATCACGGTTCTGGTAACCAAATATTTTAGTTTCAGATAAACCAACTGGTTTTTAAAGATTTGATGGCTTCAGTCAGTTAAACATATAAATTTTCAAGAGCTGACACCGGATTCGTAATCAGCTATTCCAAAAACCCTCGACTAAAAAATTTCAAGCGAATCTAAGCAGTTTTTGAAAAATTCTTTTCCCATATTGGATCCGCCATTTTGAATTTTAGAAAACTGATATTAAATTTGTAATCAGCGACCCCAAAAACACCCAAGTAATCAATTTTAGACGGTTTTAAACACTTCTTTAGAATTTGTCCGACATATTGGATCCGCCATTTCATATTTCGAAAAACTAAAACTGTCTTCGTAATCAGAGACCCCAAAAAACTCCAAGTAACAAATTTCAGGCGAATCTAAAAGTAAGTGGAACATATATGTCATATGGGCGTGAAGGGGTACTAGTTTTTTTCTTCAATTTCACAGATTTTAAAAATTTTTTAAAATTAATAAATTAAAAAAAAAATTAATTTAAAGACAAAAATGAAACAAAATTGGGTCAGAGAGACCTTCCTAATGGTTTTAAAATATGTGAAACTCCAACATTTTTTATTATTATGGCATAAATTTTTTTTTTTTTTCGTGTTATTACTAATCAAAAGTAGAAGGTTCACGACTAATTCAAGACTAATTAAAATTTTTTTTATAAATTTCCACTATTTTTCGGAACTTTTAACTTTTTTTTGGAACCTCGTGAAATTTGAAGATTTTGAATATAATTTAATATGAATATAATCTATTTGCTTTTAAATTTTGACGAACGTGTTTTGCTTCGTTTAGGAAATATTACATTTTGAAATTTTTACTCAAAAAGGTTAATTTTAAAAGTTTAAGTTAACTAGCAATTTATATTGCTTTATTTAAATTAAATTTGTATTGCAATAATGACACGATTAAAATTGGTATGCCAACTTCAAGTTTTAAAATTAACCTTTTTGTGTAAAGAATTTTAAAATGTAATATTTTCTAAATGAAATAAAACACGTTCGTCAAACTTTAAAGGCAAGTAGATTATATTCATATTAAATTATAGTCAAAACCTAAAAATTTTAGGAGATTTCTCAAAAAAACTTAGAAGCTGCGAAAAATAGTGAAACTTCTTACAAATATAAATTTTTCAAATTAGAGTATTATCTTAAAATAATGAAATTTTATAATATATCCATCTTTTCGACGCTTAGAATAAAATGATTTATATTTTTAATAAGATCAGATATATATTATATTAAATAGGTTTGGAATTATAACATTTTTAAAAGAAGTCTCAGATTAAAGGTTACAAAGTAAAGTCGTGAACCTTATATTTCTGATTAGTAATAACACGAAAAAACATAAAATTAATGCCATAATAATATGCTTACTGAATGTGGAAAATGTTGGAGTTAATTTCTTCTGCAAAAATTCTTTTACCTTTTTGTCTACTGACAACATTAAAAAATCTTCGTCGAAGCAGGATTAATTACTAAAACCTTCAAAATTTTGTAAAGAAAAACAATAAAAAATTTTTCTTTTTTAATTTTAAAAAATCTGATTTTATAAACTATTTAAAATTTCTCTAAATTAAAATCTTCAGAATATTTGTAGTAAAAAAAAAGGGTATTAAATATTAACACTAAAATTTTCCAAGAATTAACCTTTCATAGGTTTTTTAGACAGTGACAAAAAATTAATCTAAAAAGTTACTGAACATCTTAATAATAATAACTGTCATAAACTTATTGGTTTAAAATATTAATAATTAAATAATAAAATAAAGTAGATTAATTTTAACTAACGTCAAAAATTAACAACAGCAATTTGCCTTAATAATAATTCAAAATGAATTTTTAATGATTATTTAATTATGTAGTAAATATTAATAGCAATATTTAGTAGCACTAAATCAGATATTGCAACAATTCTAAATCATGAACATTTTGTAACATGTGTCAAAGCATAAATTAAAAGTCAATTTACTGTTATTTATAGATTAATTTGAGAATCTCCTATATATTGACACACTTTTCTCATCAGCAACTCATTTCTCATCGATTAAAAAGAAATTTAGTTTAGCTATATCACTCCATTCAACCCATCATAGCATTCTTTTTAGTTTTAATAAAAATAAACTCTTAAACTATGAAGTTCATTTATTTATAGTTTCAAATAGAAAAGTTATCATTACTACCATGTTATAAAATTTTATTTCATTGGCATAGTTTTTTTTTAATTACATAGACTTTCATGTCCTATCATATAGAAAATTACAATTCTGTTTTATGTAATGGTATTTCTTATATATTTTATACTTTAATACTTTTACAAAATTTTCCAAATCTTTTTTTTTTCATTCTTTTCACTCTTCTTCTTTTAATTTTCTGTGAGTCGTAGTGGTGTGCAGTAACTTCGTTTTTGTCACTTTTCTACTGTTTACAGAATCTCAAAATTTAATTGATTATTATTTACAAATCATTTCTCGTACTGCTTATGTCAACATCATAAGATGCATGCAGCTAATGCATCGCTACAGCCATTTAATCAAAAGCATGATAATTTCGGAGTTACCTTACGTCCACGACAGAACCGACGTTTTAGCAGAAATTAGTTTTGACGATTTTTATGTGAAACTTAAAATTGCTATAGATTGTTCAATTTTATTACTTTCTTACCTTTGTTATATAATTATTTACGAAAAAAAACTTTGCGTGTTCAAGAACGCAGTATAAGAAATTTCAATGATTTTGTAATCTTTTTCAATAATTTTTTTTATTTTTTATCTGTTTTCTATAAATGGTCAAAATTACCTGAAAATTAAACAAATTTACAAAAATTTTGCGAACTTTTAAATTTTGATGACTTGCAAAAGAATGTAAAGAAAGATATTGATTAACATAAAAATTGGCGGATTACTATGTGACTCTAAAGATTTTTGTTCTTTTTGATTCTTTTCAGTTTGTCGATACTAGAAGATTCATAAAAAAACACACAAAAACAAAAATAATAGTAGGTATACAATACATATGAACCTGCGCTACACCCAGATATGATTTCCTTTCTTTGTTAAAAAAAAGTATTTTTTGTGTACTTCTGGTACTCCCTAAATTGATACCTAAAAATATTCAACCATTAATTTTTACCGCTTGATCCACTGGAAACTGAGTTGCTTAAGTTTTGAAAATTGTGAAATTAAAAAGTCATTTTACAGTTAAACCTGGATAAGTGGAGCCTGGAATTAAAGAGGATTCTCATTAATCCAGGGACCACTTATCCAGGTTCAACCTTAATTGATGAAATTGTCGAAAATAAAGTTTATAGAACTAAAAAGTGGATCAAGTTATTTCATGTTAATTCGCCGCTGCTTTATCTTTCCCGGCTTTATAGTTAACTCATAACTGCTAAATTTATTTAAATTTATTTTCCTGCAATACAAACTAAAAGTTAGAAATTCTGTTAAGAATCTTCCCATCTCAATTGTCATGTAGACGAAAAACATCATGAGTCAAGTTATATTCCAGTTTAATGTTAATTGTAAAAATAATCTATTACCTATTAAACATTTCTCGGAATACAAAATGGGTTGATCAGGAGTCAGTCTGGGTCCTAATGGTTCCTAAACGCTATTTATTCTTTGTAGTGTTTTATATATTTTCTAGAAACAGTTCTGCGATTTCTATGAGTTCTAATTAATCTATCTTATCCAACACATGTGCTCGTTACTTTATTTGTTTGTTTTTTTTTACAAACAACCTTGAATCCCTTGTTTAAAAACCTTAAACCAATTATTTCCTTACGAGAATGAAACATAATCTACTCGTTGTAGACACTTTTACATGTTACCATGTCATATCTATTTACTCCCTAACACAACCGCCTAGAAGTAATGTTCGGTTATTTAGCGTTATATTTATTATTATGATTCTTATTATTACCAAAATTATTTTTGTGAATGTAATCGTTGTGTTACAACATTCTCTCTCCCTCATCTTTCCTTGCTGCCGGACCCGAAGGAGCAGAAAAGGTGACAACTTTCGGAGCACCTAATTCCACGATTGCTATCACAAAAAAAATTAACTTGAAAAAATGTGGAAAAACTTTTATGAGAAAAAAGATTCACTGTCCACCACGACGTACCTTTCCTCAACCTTAAGATCACACCTTGCCACAGTATCGCACCGGAATGTGCATGAGCATGTATCCTCGCCTGCATCCACTACTATCCGATTTAATTATACATGTTTGTTTGACAATTCATTATATTGTGTTTATTAACATTGCGTCAATGTTGCACGTACTTGTTGTTTAAGTGCTGCTCGAGTAATGCAGGAAGGTGGAATTAAATTGACATCACAGATGGAACTGCAAGCTCCTGCAATTTTATCTGAAAATCGAATAATCCGCCTTCCTGGAGTGCATCATCAGCACATCGATTAACCACCATTTCTCTTACTAATAGTATTTTTGCATTTTAGACCTAGAAAGAGCCGAGTACCAGGTCTAAGTCTCCTAAAGCAGATTCTGAGTGCCGACACGCCGGATTCCTTTCGAGATCGTCCTCTTGGTAAAATTTCCCGGGCAGCTGATGGTCGCTTTGTAATAGCCGACTCGGTGCTGAGTTCGGCCAATAACAGCATTTTGGACGCCTCGAGCAGCGACGACGGCGGCTTTCTGCCGAAAACCAGACTCAAGGCATCCTGGAGGCGACCGCTCGTTGGCTTAAGTCAACTTAGTCTCAGGTCCGAGGGAAGCGGGGTTTCGATAAACGCAGTGTCCCCTGGACATCAGGGCATTCCTTTGATGAGACAGCCGACAATTTGTACCATTTCGTCGCCCAGGTTTCTGGCGAGTTCTCCAAGTGGACCCCAAATTCCATGGACGCCCGTCTACCTCAGCGATCTTAGCTCCGTTCGTCAACCATCTTCTGGAGATCGTTCCTTCCCAACTCCAGCCGGCTACATCCAACTCAGAAATGTCCATCAGCGCTACAGTCAGGAGTTGCCGTCTCTGAAAGCAATTCACGCTGAATCGAGGAGATTTGTACCCGTTCAGCCCCTCGCTACTTCATCTCCTCCACAAACAGCCGGGAGACCGAGAGCAAGACTACCTCCTAGACACGCTAGACATGCTAGATCAGCTCCTGAACTAGCAGCCTCTCCTGATCTCGAAACGTCTCCCGAGAGCAGGTCCAGTAGTTCCGGCTTCGGCAGCAAAAACACCTCACAGCAGAATCAGAGTTCCCGGAGCGGTAGCACCGTAGCGGAATGGAGACCTCCTCCTTACAGACCACCTCCACCACCGCTCGTGGGCAGGTGGCTCGAGCTCCAGAATCAAGCTCCAAAAGTAACTCACAATCAGAATGCGGTTGACGCCGGCAGCGTTGACGGTCACTACGAGTTTGACCCCGTGTCCTGCACCCCAACACCGACATCTGCTTCCACACCGACAAGAGAAGAACGACCTCCAGCCCATCAAATGCACACCATCCACATGCCTCAGATCCATCAGGTACACACTGTTCATCATCAACCGGCAAGGTACTCGCGAGACAACATTGAAGCTAGGGTTCAAGCCATGAAGGCCGAATTCCATCAGTTCCGTCAAAGACAAGCCAGGAGAAAACAAAGCGTTCATTTAGAAAGCGCCTGCTGATCTTCACTGTTGCTAGTTTGAAAGTAAATAATTAGAATCGAACGTTTGAAAAGATACAACAGGAGAAGAATAAATATTTTCAAATATGGAGGAAAGAAAAAGAAGACTGTTTCACAAGAAGCGTCATTCATGATCTCAGAAACAAGACGCGTAAAATCATTGGGTTCTCCCGAATAGACGATTACCGATCATATCTTACCCCGCGCATGTTATTTGTAAACTTGTGAAAATCAGCGCGGGGAATAAGCAAATGTGAATATAATTTCGACGGCTCAGCGAAAATAATTTCTCATTTGCGCAAAAAAAACTAGGACAAACAAACGCTCCAAAGAAACTGTACCACTTACATACTGTATATCTTTTAACGACAAAGTCATAATAACCTAATTGTAAACTGTAAGTAATAATAATTAAAAGAGAAAAAAAAAACTCAAGTAATTAATGATGAGCAATGGACTCTAAACGTGATATTAGGCCGAAGCTTGCCTCGAGATTGCTTAAGGACTCACTCGTATTGCACTGCCTGTCTAGGGTTTCGCTAGCAACCCAACATATTATCGGCACAATAATTTTTCTTAAGCAACGCAAAGAGAATAAGTAATGCTCTTTGAATTTATCGAGAGATCGAACTAAGACGAACGGGATTATTATCGTGGCGCCTTCTTCTAATCATGGACTATACATATAACAGCCTTGTAACGCGTCGTTTTCAGCGAATACGAATTTTTACACGATCTTGAATACTGTTAAAGTTTATAGTCAAGTAAAATTACCGCCAGAGTGTCTCTTTTGTCGATTTTAATCCGAGAAAAACGCTCGTCAAAGTTCAACTCTCTTGGTACTTGTATAATCGAAACTAAAGAGAGGAAAACATTATGCCTCTAAAGTTACACGAAAAGTTCTCAGTAACCCACCTAATTCTCACCAAACGCATTGTATCAAATCATCATCGAGGTTAGGCACCGGGATCAAGATTTTCTAGTATACGTTTGTTTGATTTTTAAAAATTTGTTGTAGTTACTAGACTCAAATTAAATGACAAAATTTTCTTTCGCGTTATCCGTTTTAGTAATTATTTTCATGACCTGAAATCAAATCAAAAAAACTATTAACTCAATGACGCTCTCGCCAGATGGCGCAATTTTCAACGGTTGGTATCCTATATCCTAGAAATTCTTGATAACTGCGTCTCCATGCCTCAACGTACATTTTACTTTCTTTTTATAGTACAAATATAATTATTTATATAAATATACATACTATCGTTAGTAAGTAATTAGCAAAGACTCTACTCACGATTCAACTATACTTGGAAGAAAAAAAGAATGCGCTGTGGATAAAAAAACTGTACAGTGAAGGGGTGTACTTGTATTATTATTAATTCGAAGAGTGCAAGTGAACGAATGAGCGAGTGTACGTTTTAGAAGACACACGAAGAGCAATTATAATAGACAAAAATGAAAGATAACAGTGATTTTAAAAATGGAGATGACACAAAGAGTACCAATATTCTAAAGTAATTCTAATAATTGAATTAACAATTTGATAATTAATTGATATTGTAAATCGTAACGACGTAGCGTGTAGTGAATTAATCAACGAGACTACGTAAGGCCGGAGATACGTTTTTAATATGAAAGACCGAAAATAATTGGTCATTGCTGTTGTAACATATTAATTATTAATGCATAGTTAATAATAATGTGTACTGAATGTTTATTCGTTCGATCCTTTGCATGAAATGAGTGAAAATTCTCTGAAATTCTTTATTTATTATTTTATAAGTACCTAAACTTTTCTATTTCAGAAGACTGTAAATTTAAAGAATTTTTAATATGTATTTTAAATTATGAAATTTTTTCAATTCAAAAAATAAAATTTAAATTCTAAAAAATATATCTACATTTCTATAAATGTGTAGTTAAAATTTTAAGAAAGTATATTAAAAAAAAAAGGTTGTTATTTTTGTGAAAAATATTTGGTAACCTGTGACAGTATTTTAATCAACCGAAAAAATCTTGTTATTGCTGATTGTTGCTATATTTTGGAAATTTCCTAATATTGCTAGTTATTTATTTTAGTAATTAATTTTATTGAGAAGATATTGCAAAGGGTCGAAACGACGTAACCGATAGAAGGAAATGTCAGCAAAATTAAAAAGAGACACAATAGAGGTGTATATTACCGTAATTGATATTTTAGCAGATTTATCCTTAAAATTCGATTCAATATAAAAGATACAATTTTACAACAAAAGCAATAAATTTATATACAGAGTGATTCTCCGAGTGCATTAAATTATGAACTTGTGAATTCAAAATAGAAATGATCAATGTTTTTGGATTTTATTTAATAATTTATGAGCTGGTTGATCTAACTTTTAAAAATGTTTTTTTTTCACCACACAATTTTCATTATTTTTATTCTTAAATTGAGTTTCTTTAAAATTAGAAACGATGAATTAATTTTTTTTACCATAATAAACGTACATATACGTACGTTTAAATCCCAAAATCCGATTTGTCATTATATATTCGATTCCCCCTACTTCTTGGCCGAATCAGTGGTAATGCCTTTTTTAAGAACATTGATCTTCCTTATTTTTTCATAAATTCATTAATTACAGTTATATTGTTACTGGAAAAAGGCAATGATATTGTAAATCCTAGGATGAAAAATTATACATTTAATAGAATAACGAAACGTACTGAATAATGCGAATGAAAAATTGACTGATAATAATGAAAGAGAAAGAAAATTAGATATTGTTTGTGATAAAGAGATGATATATAATATTATTGTTTACAAGAAATTCTGTTAAACAAAAATGAACTTTATAGATTAAATTATTAAATTAATCATATTATATGTAAAAACCGAATGATATGAAAAAAAGAAAAAAATTCCTAAAAATAAAAATCCATAAACGATGTTTTGTTTTTTACAAAATAACAAAAGTTTATGATTTCTGAAAAAAAAAAAAAATTATCTTTTATGAAAAGCAAACAATCATTCTAAAACTACCAAAAGATGTTATTTTTAAACTTTATAAATTAAAGTAGAACGTAACCTAAATATTTTTCTTAGAATTTAGCAACTTTTGTTAATGGAAAAATCTAGCGAAATGAATCATTTATGTATAAAAATCTGAAATCGTGAGAAAAAGTTTATCTCTTGCAGTACCACCTGCGATTAATTAATTAATAATTAAAATTTTTAAACTTACTACAACTATCTGACCTCTACTGTCCTAAACTGAGGTTATGTTAAAATGTTTTGCGCATAAGAGAAGCAGAATAGAGTTTACGCCAAATATTACAATATTTTTATCTTCAGCAAAAGAAAACTTTTCTCAGTTTAGGTAAATGATTCATCGAGATAGATTTTAGTGTATAATCAAAATTATGGTAAAGGAATTAAAAAGTGAATTTTTAGGTTATATTTTGCTTTAACAAAATGATAGTTGTTGTCACTAACAAGACAATATTTCTTGTTAGTAATCGAAAGAACATTGTCTGCGAAAAATGAAAATGACTTGTATAGCGAAAATAAAATATTATTACTCATAGAAAAATATAAACAACATTGACAAAGTCGAAATGAAAGCAATGAATATTGTTAATAAAAAGTAGGACAGGATTACCGCAAAATGATATTGATATGAATAGAATTGAAAGGCCTATTGGGCAAAAAAAGGGCCGAGATATTGTCAATAGAGAATCACTCTGTGTAAATACTAATAATGACTTTTCACGTAAGAAGGACAAAAAAGCACTGATAGCTTCTTGATTAAAAACCTAGACTTCAATCATGTAAATAATACAGATGCATTCAACGCTCAGGAAGTCCACGTCGTATTAATAATGATATTAATAATAGTAATAATAATAATATTAATAATAATAATAATATAATATGCACAATTTTTTAATTAAGTGAACGGCGTGTTCGCGTGAAATTTAAATTATATCGTGCGAATTGTACATTAATCAGCACCAATTTTACGGTAATTTACATCGCTAGAATGAAGCGTCGGCCGAGCGCCTCCATCAGCCGTCGCCACGTCTAGATAAATTATAAGAATGTAAGTAACATGTAGATATATCATAGTTAGATACAACGATCTCAAAATGACGTGGATCGCTAAACCTTATGGTCGCTGTATTATGCGTGTACACAATTGACACGAAATTTGCATTGATTATCGCGCAAGAAGAACGGCTATGGTTGAATCGTGAATCGGTTTTGACCATCTTTCAAACTATTTTGTATTTTTGCGACTTGATTTTATTTATAAGTTGATCATTTCTTGACAAAAGCTGACAATTTGTTTGTTCATTTTATCACTGACGGGTGTTCCGTTGTCTTTTCAAAGAAGTATTCACCTTTTAACAAAATCTCAAATAATACATAAAAATCAAATATTTTCTCGAACAAATTTCGAAAATTTAGGATAACAATTTTTGAACGTTTTATTAAAGAATCTAGATACTGAAATTGGGATTTTAATCAATTGAATCGACAAATTAAGTGAATTTTCTTGAGAAGAATTTTGTAAATGAGATTATGTGAATGGGTGAAACCTTCGCTTTGATCGCTTTGGTTATGAGGAATGATCCTTGAGATTTTTGTACAATGATTTCCCACCTACTTCCGTACCTGAAAGCCATTTTGTGACGTTCTTCAAAAAACTGTATTTAAGTGCATTAGCCGTTATAAAGGGACTCGGTCAATGATATTTTGACTAGGTGCCATTGCAGACTGACTATGTGGTTAAGAACGGCGAGCTGTAATTATTACAGAGGCTTTATATCGAACAATGGGCTTCTTCACAGTTTTCCATTGTTGTATTTATTAATTTTTTTTTTAAACGGACGTAAGAAAGCGTTTAGACCAATCACGTATCTCATGGCTGACGGGTACAAAAATATTTCAGCAGTAGCTCTGTACCGCTTCGCACACGTGAAATCAGTATTAATTTTCACTAAAAAGCGTCGCATAGTTTGCATTTTCGATTTAAATAATCGTGTCTTCGCATTTTTTATTGATTGACGAAGGACTGAAATCTGACAAAAGCACCTGTGATGATTCGTGACAGAGCTAAGTGCGAAGTTTAAGTGATCGCGTTGATATTATGCTTACGGTTATGATGATTATGATTGTGGTTATGATTACTATTAAATGCACTCTCACGCAACTCTTAAGAAGAGAACAATCGTTTCCGTCGATTTCCCTTCCCCAGTACAAGTTTTTTTAAAATATTTTTTATTATTTAATTATCGTTTTATAAGTACGATTTGTTTGTATATTTGCAATTTATAGTATTAACTGTATTCACTTGAAGCATTCTTCACGCCGCTTTCTTGTCAGACTTGCGATATTTAATGGCTTTTCATTTTTCATTTCTTTACATTCATCATTGTGTATCTTATAAAATTTTCAATTCCATTTTATCAATTTCTATTAAATTTTAGGCTCAATATGATTTTTTAATGATTATTAAGTTTTTTGTTCTTATCACATCCGTACACTCTCGCGACTCCGAGAACTCCAAGACATACTAACTTAGAACAAATTGTAGACAATTTATTATTGAATGAAATGAAAAATAAAGCGACATTTGAAAAGAAATATCTATTAAATAATCTAAAATTGTTATTTATTTCATTCCTTCCTATAGGGTATTTTTTTGTACTATTAAAGAGTTCATGAGTTCATCAAGGGTCAGAAATTTATTTCCAGGAAGCATGGCAGTTTTTCCATAAGTTCGTTCGCTTGTGGACTAAAACACCACTCCGCATCAGAAGAGCTATACTCTGTTCCACGAGAGAATGCTTTTTGTCGCGCATCTTTTTTCTTAAGGGGTGGAGAAAAATCTACAAATTTTATTTTCTTTGAACGCTTAGCCAATAGAAATTTTACCTGCCTGACTTATTAGTACCCTCATAAACTTATGCCCCGGAACAGGCAAAAATTGGCATCAACCAACATGTGTTAAGGATTAAAATATGAATGAGGGCTAGGCCAAACTATTCTTTTTTTTTGTAAAAAGGGCTGTCCATGATCAAAAACCACACCAATACTCTTACTTTTATAACTTTCTGCGCCAACTTGACGAAAAATCGTCCTTTTACGACAGCATTCTCTCGTGGAACAGAGTATAGCTGGTAGTAATTTTTTTAGGTTGTATTTTTACATCATCGATGGGTTTGGGACAACAATAATTAAATAATTTTAATCGTTGCCTAATGCGTCCGAAAAGTACGGATTAAGTTAAGGATTTTGAGGCATCTAACCTTCTATTATGAAAATACCAGATATGAGTTGATCTACCTCTATTCTTGTTCATTTCAATCCATTATCTATCATACTCTCTCATCTACTTCTCTTTCTTGATCCTATTCCCCCATACATCTTTCCAATACATGCACCCAATCTTCTTTCTCATATCCACACATCCTACATTTTCTCTGTGGCTCATCCATCTAATACTCTCACTCTTTCATTCCTTTTCCCATCCTAAACTTACATACTCTGCTCCATTTACTATACTTTTTCATTCTCACCAAATACTCTGGCCTTTCTTCTTCTTTCACCATTTTCTACCATCTATTATATTTTGACTCCAATATTCTTTCTCATTTTTCCTCTCTCCTTCCTACTCCAAGTTTCCTTACCCTTTCCCCCCGTTCTCCTTGTCACCGCCCGTCCTCTAGGGCTTTTCTTCTTCATCCTTACTAATCCCTTCTTTTCCTTCCCGTCATATTTCCTGATCATCTTTCAACAACGTTGCGCTAATCCACTGCCTCTTCCTTGTTCTAATTTCTCGTTAAACCCCTTTGCTCTGCTTTTTTGTCTCACCACCATTTTCTCCCTACTAGTTTCTTCTCTCAACATATATCCTGGGCATTTTCAGCTCACCTCCATCGTCCATCTTAAAAACCTCTTATGCATTCTCTCAACTTTTCCAATCTCCCTTCATCCCAAAATTTCTACTCCATAACTTATCACTGCCCATAGCAGCACATCAAACAACCATATACACTTTTTCCAATCATCCTTGAATCTCCTCTCACCTATCCCCTGAACTTGTTCATCACTCTACTCCCCTTTTCCAACCTTCTACTGATGTTAAACTCCTGTTCTCCATTGTATCTAAATTAGTACGCTAAATATCAAAATTCACTCCCTTCCTCCACTCTCTTTCCATTTAACTTCCATATGTCATTTCCTTTCCCCCTTTTTTTCTTAAACCTCATTTCCTTTGTTTTCTCCACATTCACACCTAGATCTTTCACCCTCACATACTCCTCAAACTCATTAAACAGCAACCGCATCCCACTCTCCCCCTCAGCCATCAATACCACAACATCCACATACGCCAACTTGTACACCATTCTCTTTAAAATAATCTCTCCCTTTCCTCTCTTTGCCATTCTTTCTTCCAAATCAGCCATCTACAGACTAAAGTAAATTGTGCTAATGGGGCAACCCTATCTCAGCCCTAAACACACCCAAAACACATTTTCCAACTTCTTTCCTACTCTAACCCTCTTTCGGGTATCTTCATATAATTTCTTGATCCTCTCGATCAAACCTTGCTCTATACCCCTTTCCTCTAAAACCTTCCACAGTATTCCTCTATTTACCGAAGGAAAGGACGCCTTAAAATCTACAGAGACCGCAGTCATTTCACCTTTTTTCTTAATCAAACTTCTGTTCACCAGGTGTTTTAGAACGTATATGTTGGCTATTGTTCTCATCTTTTTCCTAAAATCAATTTGATTATGTGGGATACATCCCATCACCTCCACCGTAAACTCCAATCTCTTTCTAATTGCTTCTGCGTAAACTTCATATTCTACTTGCATTAACGTCACTCCTCTGTATTTTTCCATTTTTTTCCTTCTCCCCTTTCGATAATCCGAACTATCAAACCAGTTTTTTATGCTTCCTGACATCCCTCCCCTTTTCACTCCATATTAACTATTTTCCACATTTATTCCCTTACGACATCTCCTCCATCTTTAAACATTTTATCCCATCTCTCTATCCCCTCTTCCCCTGCCGCCTTATTCCTTTTTATACTATCTATTGTCTCATTTACTTTTTCCCTACTATTTCATTTCCGACCCTTCTTCTCCTCCTCTCCCTTTTTATTTTCTTTTCCATTCCTCCACTCAAACCTTCAAAATACTCTTGTCAATTCCTCTACTCGAATTTTCATGTTTATTCCTTTTTTTCTTTTTTCTATTTATCACTTCCCATTCCTTGCCTGCTCTTGTAGCCCTTTTTATCTCTGTAAAGAATCTTTCTTCTTCTACCTCTCTCTTCCTTCTTATCAATTTTACGTCTACCTTGTGCCTTCTGTTGCACACTTTCTTTTCCCTCTCCTTTCTTCCTGTTTTAAAACTCTGCTAACCTCCCTGTTTTTCATTTTCCCATCTTCACCATCCTACCTTTTCTTGTTCCTCCCTCCTGTAGTCTACATAACTCTACTATAACTGGGAAGTGTACTGAATCCGTTTCGCTTCTTACTTGTACAGTTCTTAATAACATTCTCGTCTTCTCTTTCGCCAACGCGTAATCTATTACCGTTTGTTTTTCCTACGAATGTAAATTCACCTTCAGCATGTTCTTTTTAGACTTCCATTGCAGATCATCCAACCTCTTTCGCTTAACACTCCCTCCATTCTCCTACCTTCCTTATCTACCTCCTTATGTTTTGATATTATTACAAACTTTATTTCCTCCTCATCCCACTCCGTTCCTCCCAATTTTTCTGTACAGGCATTAAAATCTTCTATCTTACCTTCCGTTCCTCTCTAAATCCACTCTTCTAAAACCTTCGAACATTTTTTTTCTACTCTCCTCTTGTAGATTCCCGCAATAGTAAGTATCTCATTTCCTAGTTTTATTTTTCTTACTATAGCACCTTCCGAATCTTTCCTGCTCCTCATTTTTCTTCTTAAAAATTTTCCTAACTCAATATCAGTTGCCATTTTTAATAAGTTTAAAATTTTTAAAATCTAAGGACAAAAATCAGGAATCAGAAATAAAGTGAGTCAGGATAAGATTGTTGGTCAAAACGATAGATGATGGAATGGAAGGAGAGTTGCTGGAAGTGTTACGATTGAGATGTCAATATTAAATATTTTAATTTCAAAGTATTTTAAATCATACAATATTTTAATAAGAAATTTTAATTTCCTTTTTAATTAAATAAAAATTAATCAATAGGCAAATAGTTTCTGAAATAAAAATAAGTCAATTTAAATTCTTAAATAACCTCAAAAATTAAATTTTTCAAGAATTCAAAATTCTAAATTAATTTGTTATTAATCTTTTCAAATAAACAAATCAGATTTTAATTATTGGCTTTGTCCGCCCCACGTTGGGTGCCAAATTTTAATCTAATAAATTTATCTGATTAATTTAATTTAAATTTTCAAGTATCAAAACTTAAGACTTAAATTTTAATCAACCTGTTTCCAGGTTAGAAGCCAAATTATAACTTGATAAATTCAATTTATATTGCCCTCTTTTCCCCTAAGTAAATTTTAACTTTTCTTGAACGTCTATTCTCTCTGATCGTTCAAAGATTGTGTTTTACAAAATAGGGTTAGTTATTATTTTTCTCCATAGTTACTAACTAAATTTAGACAAGTGAATATCAAAACTTCCAATAGAATATAATATAAATTAGTGATTCTTAATTCCTATTGGCTGGCGCTAAAATTGACGTAAATAAATCTTTTTGAGGAAAATCTTCATTAATAAACTATCGATAATCTTTTGAATCAATTCCAAACAAAAACAATGAATTGATACGGTCCTTGAGATGGTAGAACAAAGTGTTACTCTTCTACTAATAAAACTTCCAAATAGTATATGGCAACTGGTAAATCCTGATATGAATCTTGAAGAACTTGAATCCATAAAGTCATCTACTATCACCAAATTCAAAAATGGATATAGTTTCAACTACATCGCTTGTCAAATTATGGGCCTTGGCAAATCCGCAGCAACAAGAGATTTAATTAAATCATTAAATAAACCATGAAACCTTCCAAGGTGTAATTATTTTAATATCACTCCAGGCGACTAAGTTAATATCTTAACAGATGACACAAGGCATTAAACAGCAACAAGGATAAGGTCAGCATTTCAAAGTTAATTAAGGTCCTTGGGTACGACCAGAAGAAATTAAATGAAGAGAATCCAGTATAAAATTCCAAATAAATCATATAAATCCATAAATTCAAATCCATAAATTAAATTAATAAATTAAAATATTTTAGGTTATAAAGTTAAGCGAGAAATCCAAATCAGCCAGGAACGTAAAATTCATCAATAAATCTTGACATCAAACAAATTGTTCTTAAATCAAAAATCTTTAAACAATATTCAAAATTTAGCGGGAACCAATGAATAATTCAAAGTAATATCTTTTTTAAATCAAATTTCGGTAGTAAATTAAATTACCTTATCTATCTGCAACAATCCTCTTATATCTCCTGAGCATCCTGTCTTGCTTTTTCTATCTGCATCAACGATTTTATATTTCTCCTCCGATTCTTCGTCCTCTTGTTTCCTGCCGTTTTTTTTTCTTTCTCTGCCTCCTGCTGCCCTCTCTTGTCTTCTGGCGAAGATCTCCCTACAAACTTCATACCTGCCTTACCGACTACTCGCCTCTACTTTCCCTTTACCCGTTTTCTCTCATTCTGACGATTTTTCCTAACCTTTTTATTTATCAAACCTTTTTCACTTTTTTCTACGCCTCTTTATTCACTTTCCATTTACTCTAAAACTATTTCCTTTTTAACTACTTACTTGCTTTTATTCGATATCACTATATTCATTTGTTGCAGTCACTCCCAACCTCGAACGGCCACCACCATTGTCATTTCTTTTTTACCTGTTCTCACACACACCTATACAACTTACTTTTTTACTAACTTCCCTACTTACTTTTTTAGCCATGTCGCCTACCCTGAACATACAATTCCACAAAAATGTACTTAAAATTTTACTTACTTGTGATTATCAAAAACACGTGTAAACTCAAACAGTATCAGAAACGGAAGCCCTGTAAAAATATAATTATATTATGGTAAAAAAATATATTTAAATTGAGGCGTTATCAGCGACTCACAACCTCAAGCGTCATTCCTCTGGCTCAAACTAAAAATAGAATAACAATGGATACAAAGTTTTTACAATTATTTTAACAATAAAGTTAAAATATATAAACATGCTAAAGCAATTCTAGTTTATTAAAAAATTGCTTAATTTTAAATAACAGTTAAAAACTGTTCAAATCATCATTCCTCTTGACCGACATTCCTCTAGCTCTGATTTAAAATTAATTTAAATATCAATTGTTTGCAAACTGTGAGTGAAAACTAAACCTACAAATCTTAAAAATAATAACTTGGTGGTAAAAATATTTTACAAAAATTTAAATACTTAAATGTTTACAGAATAAGGAAACTTTTTCTTGATGTTTATTTTAGAGTCTGCATAATAATTTTTGCTTTTTACTTTAAAAAAGAGCAAACTATATTTTTCTTTACATCAATATGATTTTCAATTTATGAAAAAAGGAAAGAGAAATTGTTCAATAGGTCATTAACAGGTGGTAGAAGGAATTGATCTCTCGGCGGGATGGAATGAAGTGACGGGGGTATCATTATGCACACATCATTTGCAGTGAACCAGTCTCGTCCAATCGTGACTCGTGATCCATGCGAATAGGTCCATTATCTCAACAGCATGACAAGGCTGTTGGCAGTCTACTAATGTACTACAAGGGACGGATGTTACGTAATCTGAGGTCACCTACGCAAGTGGAGTTCGGCTACCGCGTACTTTATTATAAACACATATAAACTAATCAGAATTGTGTCTATTTCTTTGTAAAATTGATAAAATATTCTCCAAAATTATAACCCTTATTCCTAAATAAGTTATCATTAAAACTCACATAAATCAAAACGTCAACTATTTTCATTTCTTTGTATCAAAGTTCACACCTACAGATACATCTGAAAACATAATTCAATGCTCTGATTAAGTGGAGACTAAAATGGAATCAAATATAATTCAAGTCGGAAGTGGAAGTCTTCATTAAAAGGATATAATTACTGGCGTAGGCGACATATTGCAGTGTTAATCCACAGACACGTTATAAAGCATTTTTCTGAATTTAAAGAAATTATATGACTACTAAAACATAAAATTTAATTGACAATCAATTATAATTAAAACTTTAATTATTTCAGGTTTTACGAAATTTTGTTCAACGAAAGAATCATTAAGTGCAGCTTTTCTAGCACTTTCTTCATTCTTAGTTGCAAATGTGCCTTTCAAAAATAAAAAAACAAATTAATATGGTAGTTTAAAATGCCTTTTTAGATCAATTTTGATAGCTTATACTTTTTAGGCTGCTAAACAACATAACTAAAGAATATACAAATAATAAAAATCTAAACTTTGTTATCAGCTTACACTGAAAGAAATACTCTAGCTTTATCAGCCATATGATTATTGTTGACAGTTTTTGTAGAACTTCGAATACTATATGAATGAATATCCCATAATGCATCGGTTCGCCACTGACAGTTCTTCTAACCTAAAAATATACATCGCAGTTTCACCAGTCATATGGCTAAAAGACAAATATATTATGGCAGTATCTATATTAGCAATATATTATGGGTGATTTATCCATAATTATGTCAGTACCGTGGAATTATTTCTTTCAGTGTACATTGATAAAATAACAATTATGAATTTAATTTTAAAGGTATTAAAATTGTAGTTTTTGAACGTGATTGGCGTAGGCATTGAAATTCTGAAATGATTTTTATTAACCACGACTCTAAAAGTATTATTTTGAATTTGTCAATGTTCCCAAGATATACACGTATTAAAATGTTTTATACTGGATGAAAGTACAATATTTTAGGCAACTTATGGCCACAGAGATTAAATTTTATTTTGAACAGAAATATTAAAATTATTTTTTCTAATTGTTAAATTTTTCGATCTAAGAAAAAGTGATCCTAAGATGGACACCTTCTTAAAAGTCACTCAAGAATGTGATAAATAAAAAATAAACATCATGTAACAATTTCTAAACTAATTTCTAATCATATCATTATATTTATCAAAAAGTTACATTTTTAAAAACTTTAATTTTATAGCTTAACAGTAACACAGTAATAAGATATCGAAAAATATCAAAATATCAAATTTTCTAACGATAACACTACATTCTATGGCGGAAAATAAAAAATTGCAATTATGTGGCTCAAAAAGTTATTGTAGAAAGTGTATAATCTAAAACATAAAAATAAATACAGTGAGAAGTGGTGTCTGTCCATTTTAGGGTACATGACAACATGTTTTGAAACACAGCAAAAATTTGTATACAAACACAATATTAGTAAAATGATTTTAGAATATTAGTATACAATAAATAAATAATATTAAAACGTTAAGTACCTATCGTAAATTAAAAATTTAAATAACTTTACCAAATGTGCATCTTTGGACCCTGACCATCTTGGACCCCTCTCCCTTAATAATAATTAAAATTTTTTTAAATGGCTAACATCTAAGTTCACGCGCTTTGTGCCGCTCTCTTTACTTTCACTTATTATTCGTTCTGTGTAAATTATAAAACAGACTTTTTTGTGTCGGATTGTTTACAAAGTCTTTTTGATTGGACTTTTTGTATGTGACTTAATATTAGTACTGTTTCTTCGGAGTTGTTGGTTTAGTGGACTCTATTGTGTGAATCTTGATCCATGATGTCTGATGATCCGACAAAGAACAAATTTTTAACTGGTCAGCAACCCTGTACTGGGTGCAAATCAACCTGCAATTTAGACAAGGCAACATTTTGTTCGGGATGTAATTCGCTTTATCATCCTAGTTGTGCAGCAAAATACAAATTGCAAAACGATCTGTACTGTTTGTACTGTACTGTTGTTTGTTAGTTTTCAAATATTACTTCAAAGTATTATAACTTTTGACAAAGGTGCACATAAGAATCCGAAGGTAATATCATCATGATTTAAAGCTTTATCTTCAAAATATTGATAAGTCTGCAGCATCTGATGAGAAATTTCTTTAGAATAGAAATTTGTTTGCAAAATTTTCTGTAAAAAAATTAACTTCTGAATTAAATGAGGTTAAAACAACGATGGACAATACCGATAAGATAGTCAGTGAGCTATCTTCCCGTGTCGGTAGTGTAAAAACCTCATTGTCTGCTGTCACTGATGAAAATCTTCCCTCAAGAGTTCACGTCATTGAGGAATCTATTAGCAATACTGCTGTGCGGATGTCAACTCTATGTCTCGTAAAGGTGTTTCAGAAATAAAGGATAGACTTTCACGCAAGAATAACCTTATTATTTTTAATTAAATGATGTGAAAAAGGATTAATCAATTTCTCCGAGTCAAGTAAAGACTTATTATTTTTAATTTACAAGAAACAAGCTTATCTAATAATAATGTATCTAAATATTCTAATGCTTATGATCGGGATTCTGATTTAAATAATATTAAAGAGCTTATCTCAGGTTTTGATTTTCCTGTTTCACAACAAAGTGACTGCAACGAATTTTCTTATGAGTTTTCTGAAAAAAAGAGATGCGAAATTGCCAAAGACACAGGGAAAAATTTGAATGATTCCTGACAGAACAAAGCTACAACTTCAGAAAATTTCCGAGCTTTAACTGGAACTGCAAAAACGTCGTATAGAAGGAGAGCATAATCTTCGTCTTGTCTTTCGAGAAGGTGATCCAGTATTAGTTTTAAACCGTTCCAAGTAAAAGCGATTAGTGAGTCATTTTAATTCTATGTCCAAAACAAAAGAAACTGATATGAGTGTCCTCTCTTATGCTCTTCGCGCTCCAAGGAGTAAGGGCATATCGTCGTCATCCTCTAATCATAGTGTCTCTTTCGTATTATTGTATCTGTTCTTTAGAAAGTTTCATGATGTTTGTGTGTTCAAAACTTAAGTGTCAAAGCCCTTTATGAGTCTTATTCAAGCAACAATTTTTAATTAAAAACTTAATAATATATTACAATTATAAAATTGATAGGATCTTGATGGTTTTCGTATGGGTGAAATACTAGTTGTCAATCGAAACTAACTTCCTGTTTTGGAATCTTAAATTTTTTTCATATGTTTGAAAACCCTCTTTACATTATTTAATTTTTGACCACTTTTTATCTGTACTGACAACTTGTTTCAATGTTAAAACTTATTTGATTTTATCAATGTGAATACAACGGCGTATGTTCTTCCTTCTGTGTACAATATACTTCAGCTAGTTATTTTTGTTACTTATATTACTATTAATGTTATTTTTTTTCTTTTTATTCCTTATGCTCATTATCTGTAACCTGAGTACTTATGTACTAAAGGGTCTTTTTGTATATAGCCCGTTTACAATAAAATAAATAAATAAATATTTTATTGTTCATTTGCTTTTCTATATTATTTAAAAAAGCATGTGGCCTACACAATTTTGCGTCAGATTTTTAATCCAATCTGAAAAAGTGTCTTAAATCTTTATCATGCAGTTCATTTATGATCCAGAACGGGCACAGTGTTTGTAAATCTGTGTATTTGTATTTTAATTCTAATTTCTTCTTATTATAAGAGGAAAAAGCTAGGCTTAATATTTTGTCAGTAGATTGCAAGTTGCGCCTGTATAACTTTTACCGTCGTTCTTTGATCTAATTTGTCGGCATTACGAGAATCTACAGGAGCACATTGTACATACTTCAATAGAATTATTGTTACGTATAAGAATGAATACATGTGTAATATAAAAGTTTAAATAATTATTTATAATGATATAAAATAGTAGCAAAATTACTACTTCTTAGATTTATGACTAATTTCTGTGGACTAACTTTGAATTTATTATTTACAAAAGGTCCGGACTTTACCGGTTTAAATTCTGGTTCACTGTAGTTACACCAATCGAATTGATTTAAGGTATTTCTCCAAAGGGCAGTCCCTGTCAAAAGTTAGTATTTCTGTTAATAGCATTTATTAATTAAAATAATTTATGTCTTGGCTTATTACTTACTGTTAATATTAATCGGCCATCGGTCAATAATTTTTTAATGAAAATGTTTCAAAAAATGAACAAATGTTAAATTTTTAACGTTTTTCAAAGATACCTTTTTTACAAGTCTATCTTTTCTTACCATTCTTTTAGTAATGATTCAATTTAAGTATATAATAGCTTATTTTCTTGAGAAAAACAAACTCTACAACTCCTCCTCGTCAGATTTTTGAAAAAGTGGATCATTTTTTAAATAAAGCAGTTTGTTTATAAATATTTAGAAATATGTTTTTCAATTATTTATTTTTTCAATAAAATTTTGTAAATTTTAAATATTTTTTAAAATTTTAAATAGCGATCGAAAAATTATTATCGAAAAAGCTACTAAACTCAAGAAAAAAATTTTTTAAATCTTTATTTTTACACTGAGAAAATAAGCCTCTAGCCAAGCAGCTTTATTTCTAGGTTAGGGTTCCTCGGGACAAAACAAACAAAACACCGGCGATGACAATCAAACTTCTAGGATACCTGAGCATATGCTCTGCTAAAATCAATTAACTGCTTTGCAGGTGCTATATCAACAACCTCTCTCTGCTAAATTTAATCAAAAATTTGTTGTAATTAGTCAACTTATTTTCTCAGTGTATTGCACAAATGTTTTTAAGTTTTTACTTAATAATTTGAGAAATACATTATTTTTTATAATTAATTACCTATTATAATAAAGAATAATATTTTTTATACTAAACAAATATTTTTTTATTTTTTAGAAACCCAAAAGATGTTAATGTATAAAAATAATTCATTTAGATTCATCTGATGACGATGTCGAAATTATTTTTTTTATCTATAGTGTATGGTTCTTTAGGGTAAAATGAGGTTCTTTACAACAAAAAATGTGAAGATGGCAAAGACTGAGCTGATGATGATTAATTCGTTTAATCTAAACAAAATAGGTAATTTTTTGTTAAAATAAAATATTAAAAGAACGAATAAAAACTAATTGATTGAATTGAAGTTAGAAAATTATAATTAAAAAGTCCGAAAATATAAGGAAATTACTATGAGTGATTTTCTGCGTATTGCGCAGAACTTGGCAAATTTTTTTTTTTACTAATAAATCATAAAACTCGATACAAATTCTTCTAATTAAATGGTCCAAGATAAAGTGTCCATGGTGGACTGAACAAAATATTTAAGTAGTTTTGGAGTTTTTTAAACAAAAACCCTTTAACCCCTTGTTGCTTAATACTCTATGGTCGTCTTTAATTTTCTTTCTTTTATTTGCATCAGTTGTATCACTATTAATTTCATAGGCTAGTTTTTTAAAAATAATTATTATTATTCAGTTACATGTATTTCGTATCTTCCACTGGTTTCGCATCATCTTTTTTGATTTAAAACTTCTTTTTCTTTTTTCTAAAACATATAATTATTCTTTTAATGCGACTAAAATTCAAAAACAAACTATCCGCGAATACTATTTTATAATTTATTTAATCTTCTTGACAATCACTCAAAAATTTGTTGTTTAATACAACCAAGAAAAAACAGAAAAAAAGTAAATATTGTCCTAACTTCAAGAGTCTTGAATCGCCAGGAAAATTAGTCAATAATCAAGAAATTCTTGTCTTAAAATACATCACTTCTTGCTGCTCTAAATCGACGATCTGTTGAAACAAATTCAATAACAATCAATAAGAATTATTTATTTTTAGCTGAATGATTGTTAAGAGTTGTTGTTGTCTAATCGATAAATATTGTTTAGCTAATCAATTTGGTTTCTTTGAAACAATAGACGAACAATTATTATTTATGTTACGATTAAATTGTTTGAAAGAACTGTCCAAGTTTATCTGACTTTAATTGTTTGGGCATTTAAATGTGTTAAGATTCTCAATGGTTATTAATGTAAAGCATAATAATTAGTTATTAATTAATAAAATTGATTCAGGGGCGGCGACTTGTATATAGTACGTCTGCCAATTCGATAGTGCGAAAAAGTCGCCCTGTGGAATTCCATATGGCAAAATTAAATAAAAAAAAAATTTCTTAATAAAAATGTGGATAAATGAATTAACAATTCGAAGAAAAAGATTAAAATTTAAAAAACAAAAGTCATATTTTGCACAAATTGAATAATAACGAAAGAAATTGAAATATAATTAATTAATAAATAATAAAACTAATTTGATATTCAAGGAAATATTTAAAAAAGAAAAACTCTTATTTTATAAAATTAAAGAAAATAATTGAAATATGTAGAAATTGAATTTAAAATGTAGGGGAAAAATTAAAAAATAATAAAAATAATTAGAAATTGAGAAAAATGTTTGAAAAATGATTAAAAAAAGATGAAAATTGTAGCAAATAATTAAAATCATGATAGAAAAGAATTGTTAAAAATTGGAGAAAGTTTGAAATAAATTTAATTTATTATTTTCAAAGCGTGGATTAATTAAATTTTTAATCATTGAAATTTTAAACTAATTAAAGTTCGAAGAATTATAATATATAATTGTAATTTTTGTTTTGTTATCTTAAATACATTCTACAATTCTTTCATTTATTGCTTTATAAATTTTTATTATTTTCTTTAAGTAACAATTAATTCTATTAATTTATTTTTTTGATTAATTTTCTAATTTTTTTGTTACTTATCTCAAATTCTAGTTAATTTTTCAATTTACAATTATTTTCACCATTCTGCAATTATTTTTTTCTATTACAAATAAATATTGAAATTCTTTCAATTATTTTTCACGAATAAGAATTATTTTCATCAAATTTTATTATTTTTATTACTTTGCAAATATTTTCTCTGATTTTTTATTATTTTCATTATACTTCAATTAATTTCCTACATTTTAAAATATTATATTTCACAAATTTTAACAATTTTCTTCAATTTTAAATTATTATTGTTATCATTTGCAATCAATTTCTTCAATTTTCAATTATTTTTACTATTGCTCAATTAAATTACTAAAGTTTCAATTATTTATCTCATTTTGTAATTATTATTTTCAACTTTAATTTTCTTTTATCTTTTTGCAATTATTTTCTCGACCTTTTAATTATGTATATTAATTATTTTTCAATTAATTTCCTAAATTTTCATTTAATATCTCAAATTTAAGTTATATCATCTACTTTTTAATGTTTTAATCATTCTCCAATTATGTTTCTTAAATTTTTAATACTTTCGTCAATTTCTAATTATTATTTTTTTTATTTGTAATGCTTTTCACAAATTTTATATTATTTTCATTTTTGTTGATTAATTCCAAAAAGTTCAATTATATATTTTAAATTTTCATTACTTTCTTCAATTTTCAATTATTTCTATCATTTTTCAATTACTTTTTGTCTTTTTCAATTATTTTTTTAAATTAATTTTCTAATTCTTTTTATTATTTATCTCAAATTCTAATTAATTTTTCAATTTACAATTATTTTCACTATTCTGCAATTATTTTCTTTTATTACAAATATAAGTTGTAATTTTTTCAATTATTTTTGCCAAACAAAAATTATTTTTTCAATTTAAAATTATCTTTATTATTTTGCAAATATTTTCTCCGGTTTATTATTATTCTCATTATTCTTCAATTAATTTCCTAGATTTTAAAATATTATTTTTCTCAAATTTTAATAATTTTCTTCAATTTCCAATTATTATTGTTATAATTACAAATCAATTTCTTTAATTTTTAATTATTCTCAAATTTCATTCCTTTAATTAGATTCCTAAATTTTCAATTATTCATCTCATTTTAAAATTATTTTTTTTAATTTTAATTTGATTTTATCTTTTTGCAGATATTTTCACCACCTTTTTATTAAAAATATTAATTATTTCTTAAATTTTTATTTATTATCTCAAATCAAAGTTATTGCATCTGCTTTTTAATGCTTTAATTATTCTTCAATTATTTTCTTTCGTTTGCAATTATTTTCACAATTTTTATATTATTTTGAATATTTATTGATTAATTTCGAAAACTTCAATTATTTATCTTAAATTTCCATTATTTTCTTTAATAAATTTTCGATTATTTCTATAATGTTGTAATTATTTTTCTGAATTAGAAATTCTCGAAATCATTTTGTAATAAGGTACTTTCTTTTACTTCTCAAATATTCTGTATTTTTTAAAATTATTTTTTTAAGATTGCAATTAATATCTACGAATTTCAACTATTTTTATCATTTTTAAAAAATTGTCTTCAATGATTCTGAGTATTTTTTCATTTTTCCCCTAAATTTTAAATTCACAGTTTACGCAACTTTCAATTATTTTCTTTAATTTTTTCAAATAAAACTTTTTTAGTATACATTATTTCATTTAATATTAAATTATTTTTACTATTTATTTCATTAACTTTCAATTTCTTTCGCTATTTTTCAATTATTTTTACAAAATATGATTTTTGTTTTTTAAATTGCAATTAAAATTATTCAACTCAAATTACAATAAATTTCTTTAATATCGAATTATTAATGTTAATTTCTAACGTCAAATAATGGAAGGGCATAACTCAACAAATTTATTAATTTAATTACCAGTTTCATTTTTTTCATCGTTTTCCACAATCATTTTCCAAATAATTACAAATTTTTATTAAATTCTTCAATTTTTAATTATTTCTATCATTTTTCAATTAGTGTTTGTCGTTTTCAATTATTTTTTAATAAATTCTCTCATTTTTGTATTATTTATTTTAAATTCCAGTTATTTTTTCAGTTCACAATTATTTTTATTATTCTGCAATAATTTTCTTTTATCACAAATATATGTTGTAATTTTTTCAATTATTTTTCACAAATAAAAATTATTTTCTTAAAATTTTATTTTTTTTTTCAATTTTAATTTTAATTTATTTTTTTGCAGTTATTTTCTCCACCTTTTAATTAAAAATATTAATTATCTTGCAATTAATTTCCTAAATTTTCATTTATAATCTCAAATCTAAGTTATTGCAAGAGCTTTTTAATATTTTAATTCTGTGGCTGAAAGGTAAAACAGCACAAGCGCCATATTCATGGTTTCGAGTAAAACGTGTTTTTGTTTTTTTTCTGATTTCTGTAAAATTGAAATATGAACAAATATTTTGGGTGTTTAATATTTAATCCTGTTTTCTAATGTAGTTTTTAGATCTGTTTAACAAATTTAATGAAATTCAAAGGTCCCAGAGAATAACATCAATTATTTTTATTGATTTTAATGTATTTATGCGATTACGTTTTTTAATATTTTCTACGTAAATAAACATTTTAATCAATTTATAGTTATGAAACTTTAAAAAGTATATTTACATATATAGAATTCTGATGTTATCTCAAATTTGATAAAATTGGAGTTGTGCTGTTTTACCTTTCAGCCACAGAATTATTCTTCAATTATTTTCTTTCATTTGCATCTATATTCACAATTTTTATATTATTTTGAATATTTATTGATCAATTTCGAATATTGTAATTATTTATCTCAAATTTCCATTATTTTCTTGAATAAATTTTTGATTATTTCTATAATGTTGTAATTATATTTCTGAATTTGAAATTCTCGAAATCATTTTGTAATAAGGTATTTTCTTTTACTTATCACAAATATTCTGTATTTTTAAAAATTATTATTTTTTGATTGCAATTAATATCTACAAATTTCAACTATTTTTATCATTTTTAAAAAATTCTCTTTCAATTATTCTGAGTATTTTAAAATTTTTCCCCTAAATTTTATATTAACAATTTACGCAACTTTCAATTATTTTCTTTAATTTTTTCAAATAAAACTTTTTTAGTATACATTATTTCTTTTATTATCAAATTAGTTTCACTATTTATTAATAAACTTTTAATTTCTTTCGCTATTTTTCAATTATTTTTACAAAATAGGATTTTTGTTTTTTTAAATTACAATTAAAATTATTCAACTCAAATTACAATTAATTTCTTTAATATCGAATTATTATTGTTAATTTGTAATGTCAAATAATGGAATGGCATAACTCAAAAAATTTATTAATTTAATTACCAGTTTCATTATTTTCATCGTTTTCCACAATCATTTTCCAAATAATTACAAATTTTTATTAAATTCTTCATTCATTTTTCAATTAGTGTTCGTCGTTTCTAATTAATTTTTTAATTTACTATTATTTTCACCATTCTGCAATTATTTTCTTTTATTGCAAATATAAGTTGTAATTTTTTCAATTATTTTTCACAAATAAAAATTAATTTCTTCAAATTTTATTATTTTTGTTACTTTGCAAATATTTTTTCAAATTCTTAACTACTTTCAATATTCTTCAATTAATTTCTTAGATTTTAAAATATTTTCTTAAATTATAGTAATTTTCTTCAATTTTCATTATTATTGTTATCACTTGCAATCAGTTTCTTCAATTTTTAATTATTTTTACTATTTCTCAATTAACTTCCCAAATCTTCAATTATGCAGATATCTCATTTTTCAATAATTTTTTTCAACCCTCAGTTACTTTTATCTTTTTGCAAATAATTGTGTCCACCTTTTAATTAGATATATTAATTATTTTTCAATTAATATCCTAAATTTTAATTATTATTTCAAATCTAAGTTATTGTCTTTTTAGTGTTTAAATCATTTTTCAATTATTTTTCTTAAATTTCAATCAAGTTCGTCAATTTTTAGTTTTGTTTTTTTTTTTAATTTGTAATAATTTTCACTAACTTTCTATTATTTTGATTATTCGTTTATTAATGCCGAAAATTTACTCGAAATCAAATAAATTGTCAGCTTTTTGCGTTACTATAATTTCACTAATTAGGAAACTTTTTAATTTAATATTGTTTTATTTCTCTGCTCCCCCTACTCCTCCGGACAATATTTAGAGTGCAGATGGCAAAAATTTACAAGTCACTGCCCCTGAATTGATTAATAGTCTTGATGACATGATATTGCTCTCTAAATCTGAATTAGTAGTTTTCTACTATGAATTAGTCAAATTCATGGCTCATTTTTCTCCAATTCATATAGTAGAGAACTACTAATTCTTAGTAGAAAACTACTAAATGAAATAGTGAAACTTTACTTTAAAAAAAAAGTAGATTTTTTTACTAATTTAATTTGTAGTTTTCTACTACAAAATTAGTAGTTTTCTACTAAGAATTAGTAAAATTCTTACTATTTTAATAGTAACTCACTTTTCGCTAATTCATTAGTAGAAAACCACTAATTCAGATTTAGAGAGTGGATTTAAAAACGAATCTAAACATTAAAACGAGTTGCTACATTTATCTTCACTTTACAGATTTGTAGGTGTGACATGATGGTGATTAGAACAATATTTCAACTAGTGTGTCAAATAGATTGATCCCCCACTTGTCCTACAATTCTCCTGTTCTCTCTCTTTCTATCTATGAAGTCTCTTTGGTTTGTATCCGCTTAGTCGAGCAACCACTGCAATTACGTGCTCATCTCGTACGATTCTGAACCATTCGGGAGGCATCAACGTTGTGTCAGGCGGATGCTGACTCCTGGATTTTATTGTGACGAAATCTTCTCCCCATCTCAAGCTTTCTCCTTCTCTTTCGTTCCCTCTTTAGTCATCCACCCTTTTTTCTTCTCCGCAAAAGACGTTTCGCCACGGATCATCAGAGACTCAAGAAGAAGAAGAAGAAGGTGTCTGATAAAGTGAACTTGCAGCGGAGATGATTTAAAAATTTGACTTCCTGTGTTTTTTTTTTTTTTGGTAAACAAGTGGGTGAAATTTAGTTTTGTTAAGAAGGTGGTGTGTTTGATGAGTGACGGTGATGATAAATGTGCTTTGTTTGTTTTATTCGCTTCTTCTGCACGAAGTGATTTTTCAACTTGATTCTGACCTCGATTACAAACCTCAAAGTTTTCCAGGCAACAAGAGATGAACTTCGGAATGAGGAAGACAAGTGGGAAATTTTGTCAATTCCCGCTCGTTCTTCTTTGCTGTGCAGGTAATCATCATTTTATAAGAATTTCGATTTATGATTTTCAGTGACTTATAATTTAATTAACAATTTTTTATGAAAAAGTAAAATCTTATTTTTCAATCAGATATTTTGTATTTATTAAGTAAATACATAATTAGTTAATGTAATACAACAAATAGTGAAATAATATTTTAATTATATACTAAAAATTAATTGTAGCTATACTTTCGCAATCCTATTTTTACAGAATTAGCCTACAAAGAAAATCATTTTTCATTATTGTTAAACATTTTATAGATACGATAAATTGAAAATCCGAAATAAAAGTTTGCTAAACATGTGAAGAATCTTTCATCTGAAATCTTCCAAGAAAATATATTTTACTGGTACTAGACTACAGATAATGAATTTTCACAAAATTAGAGCACAAATTTTATTATCTTTTGAATATTGTTAAAAAATATTACTAATCTTATAGTAAAGAAAAACAGTTTAGAAAATATTATATAAAGGCGTCTAAATACTTTAAAAAAATTTCTGATTTTTTTTTATCAAATTAATATGAGAGTAAAGTACATATAAATCAATAACTATAACAAGTTATTCTTTAGAAAATTATGTCTTTAATGTAATACTTTCAAAATTCGTGATTAGGCATATGACTAGTGGTCATTATGAATAAGCTATTTAGTAAAGATAATAAAATAAAATAGCAGGTAGATCTTATAGGTTGTGCGCTACTGTATATAAATTCTGGTGTTTATTAAAGAGAAAATTATTAATAATATTTTTTTAATTCAAAATCTCAAATTAGCAGCTTTTGGATATGGCCTGCTACTGGAGGAAGAAAAAGAACCTACGTACTTGACAGCGGGTGTCGGTGAATACGTAGTCTTCAATTGTGATCTCGACTTTCCTCACGAAATACCGATTCCATATATCTTGCACTGGAATCGTGATGTAAGTTACAATCTCTTTTTTGACTTTAGAATAATATAAAAATAGTACAAAATTACGATCTTAAAATTTAGAAAAAATCATCACTATCAAAAATGTTTAGGACCAGAGTGTTCTTATGGCAACAAATATTAATCTCTGTAATACTCTTCAGAATATTAAAATTCAATATTTTTGTTTAGAATGCGAATGTAAAAAAAAAGTTAAGGTACTAATTTGCGTTGGTCAGAAATATAACTTGAATACCTAATTCTCAGAGCATACACTTATTTTTTTGACGACATTTCGCTGACAAATGATTGGAGCAATATAAGAAATGAGAATCAAAACATACAATTAGTACCTGAACAATATTGATACAAAACAGAAGAAGCTTGTAACAAACCAAATTAAATATTTTATAACATTTAGAATTTAAAATAAATTGAAAATTTATTATTGAAATGTTAAGTGACTTTTGAGATGGTCCTACTTAATTTGGTCCCGGAGGATCAAGCTAACAAGGTCAGAAAGGCCTTGTTTAAATTTCATGGGATAGTTTATCCTCTCCAAAAAGGATGCGAACTATGAGCCAATTACCGTAAAAATATTGTTCCTATGGAGAAGTTAAAATTTATGCAAAACTATTATTTTATATATTTAAACATCCGTAGTAAGTCACATGTTGATAAAAATGTCGATAATAATTTTTACCTATGCACCGAATTTATAATAAAATTTTTTCGAAATCTAAAGTCTTAAACACAAAGAAATTTTGTCTTTTAAATTTTTTCCAAATTCCTGGATTACTTTCAGAATTTATATTTTGGATTAATTTTCTAAATTTATATTTCGTCGAAAAACTTTTGAGACATAGGACATTTTTAGGACGTCTTTAAGACGTTTTATTTGGCACCTAAAGGCAAATTTGGGACGTTTCATAAACGACTTAAAGACGTCTTTTTCCAAAGTCCCCAAAACTTTCCTAAAAAGACATCTTTAGATCAGTCGTTGTAATCAAATTCTTAATAATTTAAAATCAAAAATCTTTGATTTTAGCTGTTGTACAAAACAAGATTCATCTCCGTTGAATAGTGTAACAACTTTCACGGAAAGTTTTGTGCTATCTTTTCTAGCGGTGTTAATCAGAAATATATTTGATTCAGGAAGGTTGAAAATATAGTAACACAAATTTATATTATGTTATGATTGACTTCGAATAGATGGTAGGATCTTTTTCTACCTTTGCTGGTTTCCAGAAACGGAAATGACACTGATGCCAGTTGTATCATTGGTCGAAAAGAGCGGGCTGAGTTTAAAAATATTTGTTTTAAAAGCATTTCAAATGAAACCGCCATTTTGGATCAATGAAATTAGCTTCTTATGAAGATCTGTTTTTAGAAACCGGCGATTAATCAGAATCCAAGTGACATGTTTTAAATCTCCCTTGAGGATCTTTATAGAGAGTAAAAAGATGAAGTGATTTGCTTAAAACCAAACTTTCTATATACACTTCAATCAGCTGTTACGTCTTCAAACGTCTTCAAGAATGTCTAACCCCATTTGTTAGAAATGATGGGTGGTGGTATTTCACAAAAAAACTCAGAGCACTTTAGATTCCACAACGGATTGTTTATTGTCAGTAAACATGAAGAATACGTCACATTTGTTCACTAGGTTTATACACATCATGACTGACTAATTAAGAAAATGTCGGGAAGTGGAACGGAAAACCCGAGCGACGTGGACTGTGAGAAATCCGAAACGGAACTGAACTGAGTCATCACATCAGGCCCACACTGATTGGGTAATTTATAATATCAACATAAAATCGCAAAATCAAATGATTGATCATTATTTTATATTTCATCTATTAATCTTAAAAAAAGAAAAAGTTTGTTTAATTAATTAAAAATTAACTGTGAGACTGTGAGAAGGCTGATACGGAACTGAACTGTATCATCACATCAGGCCCACGCTGATTGGAAGGGCATCCCACCAATGCGATTTGAAGACCATCCAGAGAGAGAGAGAGAAAAAAAGAGCAGGCATAGCCGCAGAACAGGAGAAAACCCACCTGAATAGGATTTTCAAAATCTATTAAAGATTTTATGCCAGATTAAGCATTGTTTCACAATGATTACAGAAAGCCATAAACCACCCATTCAAATCCCGCAAGAAACCTTCCTTATAACTTTAGACATTTTAAACACTATTAAAAGTAATGACAGGTTTGGTCAGAAACCTAGTCAGGACTTTTGGACATTTGAATACAGTTTTCTTACCTTCTCTGGATGAATCTGTTTAGAAACGAAGCACAACTGTTCAAAAGTTTTCAGATCTGGTCACAGATTTACGGTTAGCACCGCCCTCTTACCATGGTCAAATCAGGGTGCTGTGACCCCAGCAAAAAAAAATTATCAAAAAACATCTTCCAAGCTGGGATTGACTTGTAACTTTATTTCTATTTAAATGTATTTGGAATACGTTTGATGTTTAACGGATGTCACAATATCGAGATTTTATGTTGCCGTGGTAGAAATACTTTTAAAAAAGTAATATTAAGAAATAATATTTATTTTATTTTATAAAGATTAAAGTAAAATGTTTATCATTAATAAATTATTAGTATTAATTGATCAGAAATAGTCACAGACATCAGGAATGTTCAGAAATTTCAGGAATCGTCAGAAAGTTCAGAAATAATCACAGCTATACAAATGAATGGAAGGAGCTTAGTCACTAATGTTTAGAAATGGTGAGACAGGTTACAAATAGTGAGAGTGGTCAGGACTGTTTAAAACTGCTGACCATTCCTGACCAATCCTGACTTTATTTTTAGTAGGGAACACAGGTCAATGTTTTCAGTAAGTACGTGTTTTGCACTTCCCCAAAAATCTGAAATTCAGGTTTGCTCGACAAGTCTTGATATAACTAAATTGTGAATTCGTGGTAAAAAAATATCTGGTATCACACGGGTAATACTCCGCGACTTTTTTTAACTCTCAGCTAGACTCGTCCCAAAAATATCCGTCATACTAGTAAATCGACTTTTCTTCCTCACGTAAGCAATACACAATTATTAGAGCTGTGCAGAAACTCGAATTTTACATGGGATCGAAATTCGAATCGAACCGAGCCCATGTAAATTCTCATGGAGAGGATCGAATTTTACAATTTTGCACAGCTCTAACAATTATTTATCTGAGAAACGGGTTTTAAACGTGCCGCCGTCAGGCCAAATTTCTACGCACAATCACCCCCTGGCGCAACAAGCCGGGGACACAATCATTGAAAGTTCGTTAGTTACGCCAACATGCGTCGCCGTTACGTAGCACAGCGAGCGACAGAACTCTGTCGCGCGATAAGGTGGTGGACTCGTCCGCCCACCCCTGTATCTCGACCGTCTGCTACTATCTTGACAGCTTAGTAAACAAATTCCGTCGACATCATCTACTGGTCGTTGCACTTTTGTCAGGACGGGACTCACATTCGTACCTGTTGCCAGGACAATCCCACGATGAAGGACTCGACCTCAAAGAAAATGACGTACCTCAAAGTAACTTCTCAGAATATTAAAAGTGGAGAGTTCTCTATTTATTCATGTGGTAACGAGTCGGTGTTCATGTAAAAGTAAAACAGATTTTTGTAAACAAGATGTTGTTGTCAGCAATTCAACAATTCCGGATTGGCAAGTTGACAGGTAAACTTAATAAGATTAAATAATTGAAATAGAATAAACAAATTTTTTAATTAAATATTAGTTAAATTTAATAACCCAATTGAAAAATAAATTAAATAAACTTTCTTTGACTTCAGAGTGCAAGCTTAAAATAATAAGGCACAAGTTGCTAAGCTTACACCAGACTGTACAAGCGTCGAAATGAAATAGATTCCAGACTGGTGTTATTAAATGTTTTTAAAAGTTAATTGAAAACATTGTGCGAGGTAACATTTTACCTCATCACAGGAGCTATAAGTAGACCATAACGTCGTTTCGTCTCGATTCCTATTATGGTAATTTTACAATGAGTTTATGGTGATCCCACAGTAGACTAAAGAGGAGTCCGTCGTATACGGTATCTTCAATGACGTCATTCAGGTAATCCCTATCTTATGTTTCCAATTCCATATACGTGATGGACTCTTAAGCACACCATGGAATTATCATTAGAAGTTCGTTAAGATTCCGTGCACGTCGACGTGAAGATTATCTCTTTTTTTTCTTCTTCTTGAATGATCATACCCTGGTATGGAAAATTTTATTCACTGCGCCTTTGAGTGACGATCTAGTGAACAGCTGAACCTAGTGGCGAATCCCCTCAGCAATCCTCTTACGATATAAAATTGTTATTACATTTTGGTTAAGAAACCAGGAAGAATGGAAATGAAGGATCTAGTAAGAGTCTATAAATACTCGTAGTCTGGTTGTGTTTTTACTTTGTGCTGATATGCTTCTTTCCTGAATGGATGGTTTACAGAAAAACCCGTGATGTAATTATCTAATCCTTAATCTCGTCGGTTGAGTGTGAAAAACGTTCACAGCAAAAGAACTCGTT
This sequence comes from Ganaspis brasiliensis, assembly GCA_037103525.1. Classification (NCBI taxonomy): domain Eukaryota; kingdom Metazoa; phylum Arthropoda; class Insecta; order Hymenoptera; family Figitidae; genus Ganaspis; species Ganaspis brasiliensis. The sequence continues at coordinate 4,389,277 of JAZKLR010000210.1, forward strand.
TAGGATCACCAACTATGGCGCTATGAGCAGACCATAACGTCGTTTTGTCCCGGTCCTCACGGAAATATGGGTTTTATCTGGATTCTATTCGCATTCTATCTGTTTTGTATCAGGCTAAAAATTAGATAGAAACCTTATAAAACCCATACAGGGACCGGATAGCAGAATTTGAAAGTCCCTGCTAAAACCCGGATATATCCGGGATACAAAAACAAGTACAATCGCTATAAGAACCAGATAAAAGACGATTGGAAGTAATTTAAGGGATCAGATACAAAACATATTGAATCCATATGGCAACCGTATAAAACCCATGTAGCAAAAGGAGAAATGTGGAAGGATGACCTGCAGTACGCACAAAGACGGTTGTGGTCAAAACCTGTATTGATTTACTGTTGACAATTAAATATTCTTTTAATTTTAAATTGTTGTCAAATTTGATTAACCGTCCAGATCCAAGCCTTAAGAAAGCTACTATACATTTTATTCTAAACTATCCTGTTTAAGAAGAAATCATCTTTTGTTCTTTTGGTCGAATCTTGCAAGCAGACATCAGTGGCGGATCCAAACCGGGTTTTTGGAGGCGTTATTATATATGAGAGAAAAAGAGATATCATTATAGTGTACCCCTTTCTCTTTCACATAAATATAAGGCTTTTGAGGGGGGACAAGCACTCATGCCCCCACCCTGGATCCGACAATAGCAGTCACTACGCAAAAAAAAATTGGAAACAATCACTGAATCAGTGAAAGATTTTTTGTCAATTCAGAAGCGTATTATGATGTACGGAAATGTATGGAATAAAACCTCAAAATATTTGCAACTTTAGGTTACTTTAAATTCTGATCTAATCCACCGGGAAAGTGTTCTTAAAGATATTATAATGATCTTCATCAAAATCGACATACTAATTTTTAAACAAATTTATTCTATTTACATGAAAAAGCGGAATAATCACTGCTATTTATTCATGATCTCGGAGCTTTCATTTGACGTCATCGGATCCTCTCGTTCAATTGAACGTAACAAAGCTTTTCTCGCCTTTGAATTAAAAAAAAAAACTTATCAAATCACCCACGCGCATTTTAAACCTCAGGAACATTTACCACTTGGCGTTTTCAACGGTAATACTAATTCAACATGCTATACTGATTGTCGATTAAAGCACATTATGTCAGCTAAATACCTCTATAGTTGGCTTAATCTGTATATTGCTCTAATACCAACTTACATTTATTCTTTACTGCCTCCGTTTCAATTCGAATGTATCCAAGAAGCGTTAGAAAAAACGGCTTTACTTACTCTGCGGTGTAGCATTTCTAATGTAATTTTTTCTGAAACCGAGAATTAAATACATAACCAAATCATAGTGTCAATTACAGAGAATAATATTTATGAAAATATTCTGCTTCTGTGGTTTTATTTCTACGCCTTGGAAATCTCGTCACAAAGTAGGTTTCAAGGAATATTGTGTAATAGGCTTATATGATGATTCTAATCAGTTAAATCACAGGATTTTTAATTTTAGACTAAAGATTTCTGGAAGGATTAATTTATAGATAATTGGGTAATCAGTTGATCCATACATTTCAAGTGCATTTCCCGATGGAATTTATAAAAGTTTCTAACTTCTTCAGGGTACATTGATCAACTTCGAGTTGCTTCAATTTTTATAATTTAAATTTATATATAAAATTTGTGTACATAATCTTTTATTCTTAAAATTCCATGTGTTAAAAATAAAATTCTGTACATTCCTGTAGCAATAAATTTCCCGGTTTTCACGCATTTCCCGTACGTTGGTCACTTTGAATTATTCTGTAGGTAATACGAGATATAAACATTCAAGAAACAAGGAAACGTTAAAAATCGCAAAAATAATAAAAAGTATTACAGAGAATGAAATTTGTAACGAGTACAAATACATTTATCAATTGAAGTTGCATTGAATCAGTGGATAAAAGGTAAATTGTAAAATCATCTCCAACAGCTTTTGAACTGAACTAAAGTCAATCTGATTGTTCCCTGGTGTACATGCAAAATAGGTACACTCGTAATTGGAGTACTGGACGCAAGGCTGCATTATATTTAGTCGGCGCGACTCGAGGGGTCCAAACAGTAGGTCACTGCTAACGCTTTGTCTGACAATTACAGTTTATAAGTATACTTTTCCTCAGCCTTATTTCCGCTAAAATAGGTATCGATAAATTTTTGTTATGCGATACAAATTCTTGTTAAAAATTTCTTTTTAATTCAATTACTATGTTCCAAGGATTTAATTTTTATGTTTCCATAAGCATTTGTCTGTTGTATTTGTATTTGAAAAATTTTTACTTTAAACTGTGCACAATATTTCTTAAGTTTTTTTTTATAATGTGTAATGACTAAAATTAAATTAAACTGTTTACGAAAAATTTTAATTTTTTTATTATAGTCAATTGTCCAAGAGTTTGGGAAGGGATCAAGTTTCCTGTTGGAAATTATATTTAATCGAGACCAAACAAATTTATTCTACCAAATTTCCTTCTTACGCTCGACGTGTTTGATTAGAGCAACACAATATGTCAAGAGAGCAATCAACATCTGAATAAATAACTAACCTTCTTGTTGAATAATGGTCCAGAATTAATAGAAGGAAATCCTCGCGTACACAGAGGAAATGTCAAACTTTTGAATAATATCATCAGAGAATTCACACTGTGGAATTAACATTTCATATAAAAAATTTACAATATTTTAAAAATGTTAATTAAAAAGGCAGCACCAAAATTGGTAATGGTTATTTTCAAAAAGTTTTGTGTTTAATTTCAGGTTTTAAAGGATATTCTAGTTTATTTCTAATTGTTTGTACATCAAGCTTCATCATAGATTATTTAAATAAAAAAATAATTTTTTAATTTAAATGTAGGAATCTTTTTTTCGACTGATACTATCCTCCCGAGGCAACAATCATGAATGCGAAATGTTCACGAAATAAAAAATAAATTTTATGAATTTAAAATTGCCTGGAGACTGAGTGCACCGGTTCCGCGAATTTTATTAAACTTTTATATTATTCGGCAAAGAATTTTTCGAGGCCATAAAGTCCTGATGGTTATCCAAAATAACTCAAAATAAAAAAAATAAATACAAAGAGCTCAAATACAGGACTTCTATGATTTCTCTTTTTACTGAATAGTTAAATTAAATGTTCCAATACGTTTCGAGAAATGATCTTTACTAATAGATATTTTTTTCTAATTTCTAATTTTCTCCACCGTTTCTAAAATATAACAAGAAAGTTAAGCTTATTGTATACATAAAGGATTTGGTAGATATAACTATCTGCCAGTGGCAGCGAGAGTGAGATTTTAGGTGACCATATAAAGGTGTATAATTTGCAAACAGATTATTCATGTACAAATACATCAAGGAAATAGGGAAATAGAAAAAAAAATATTGAATATCTTACCTTAGGTAATTTGTTTGGAATGTGTAGATGGAATTCTCCAAGTCTAAAGTGATGAGAACTGAACCTTGGCTGAGCGTTGGTGTGGTATTGAAATCTGGGCCAAGATTGAAGAAATAATCAGAGAAGTTTCTCGCTGATTGATTACAGTTGAATCTCAGTTGTTCTCAAAATCAGATGTCGGAATTGTAAAAGTGTTGTATGAACATCTTGAACAGTTACTAATTCAGGGGTTGAAATCACACTTTGAAAGGAATTGAATGCTTATTAATTTATCGCATATTTTCGGTTGAACGAAATGTATGACGCTTTGGTGACAAAATTTAAAAATCATGAGGTAGGGATGGTCCTGCAGATTTGGTGGGAGGGGTATCACATTTATAGGTATCGATCCCACTGTTTCTCGACCTTATCGATCGTGATTTCAATAGCCAAGGGTTTTGCGCCACACCTGAGTGTATCGCCGATAGCATTCAGGTATTATTTCTGATAATTTATTTTAAAAAAAGAGTGAAGTTTTATTTTTTATTAAAAGTCGTATATGTTATTAATTTGGGATATTCTCTTGATTTTTGCTTTTAGTGTTGCGTTTTATAATTTATTATAATAATAGGTGTGAGAATTTATAATTAATATGGCGATGGGATTTGGTGCCGAGAGGTTCCAAGGTTCCTGACTATTGCAAATATTCCTCCAGTTGAAAGTAGAGTACGTTTACAGCTAAGTGAAACGTTCAATCTTCTCTAGAGTCTCTAGGACTTTCCTATGCCACGTTTTTCATCAATTGATAAGTCCATTCTTATTTTATTATTTATTTAATTGTTGTTTACGTCGTTTTGCTTTGACTAAACTATAAGTTGATCTATGGTAGAATATATTTTCTGACATTTTAATTGTTTATGGCATTATTGAAATTATATGAATTGTTGACTTATTATTTATTTGTATCTTTTGCATACTGAATTCTCGTGTGCGGTTGTTTATTTATATAGGGTATAAAATTATGCGAAAAGACGCATCTTGGTAATCGATGATGGGAAAAGAATTTATTATTCATATTTTGGGTTATATTATAATTTATATTCATATGGTACTTTGCTTTTTATAAAAATAAATCGATTATTGTGTCGTTAATATTGTGTGTTAATTTTTAAATTCTGTTCATAAACTCACCACTTTGAATCTTTCCTTAAAAGTAAATATTAATTTTCTAAAGTGAAATAAATTTTGATTTGAAAAATAAGTAATAATAAAATAACCAAAACTTGAGAAGATAGTTGACGAACACTTGCTGGGGTTAAATTAGACTGTCTTCTTCATATTGTACAGTGATTTATATAGTCTTTTGTAATCGATAACATTTCAGGAATTTTCAGAAACATTTCAGAAAGTGTGAAAGTTTTATCGTTTACCACCCTATTATAAACATCTTACACGTTACCTTATATAGTATGAATTTGGTGTGTTTCTCTATTTTGTACAATCCCCGCATTGAGAATAGTGAAAACTTTATTGGTTCACATTGTTTGCTATCCGTATCCTTATGCGTTATTACACATAGTAAAAATTTAAGAACCATTTTAAACATATGCAATTCGCAAAGTTTTTTTAAAATTTAAACTTTCAATTTGTTTTCAAAAATCATACATAACAAATTTTTTAAAATGCGAGTTGTTCTGACACGTTTTGATTATTTACGTATCTTCGTGGTGTTGAAGCACGGATTTTGTAAAATTCCTTCTGAACTAAAAATAGAAATAGCAATTTAAAGTGTTTTAAAATGTTGGCCCATTTATCTTTTCAATTTCTCTGTTCTTGCGTAATTCTTAATTTTTATAAAGGAAGAGTAACCTAAGAAGGATTTTGTTACTGGAGAGTGTTTAACTGTTTATGCAATTATTGAGCAATTATTCTCGTCTGTAGTCGATTTTCGTCATTTAAGAGACGCGTTGAGCGAAATAGCGGATGTACGGATCTCAAGCTTGAACAAGGATGTTGAGGACCTTAACTCATAATAATTGGTATGTCTAATGTTTCAGGGCCGAACCATATTCTCGTGGTACGCTAACGCGACTTCCGCAGCTCGGGACTATGATGGTCGCATACACAGGTTGGAAGATGATCCTGGATACGGTCAAGGCAGCATCAATCTCACCAACATTAGAAACAGCGATCAAGGATGGTACGAGTGTAAAGTTATGTTTCCCAACAGGACACCCAGCTCCAGAAATAATGGAACATGGATGCATTTATCTATTGATGGTATGTTACTGATTGCGTATCAAATAATCTTTTATATTTACAACACATAGTGCATTGTACAACATATATACAGAGTAATTGCATAAATAAATTGACATGTATGATTTTGAAATTTCTAATAGAATTACCATTAATATCCCCATTTCATTAGTCTTTTTTATTAGTAGTATAATGATATTTCTCTTACATAAATAATAATTTAATTAGATTACAATAAATATAAAAAACTTTCTATCATCAAAATTTCTCTTCTAAATTATATAAGAGCAAGTATTTTGTAGAAATAATTCGCAAACATTAGAAGTAATTAAAATTTTCCAATTTAAAAATGCGTAATACTAAATGAAATTGACCAAAAAGTATGCAACCCATCTTGCAAGAGAGTAAGGCACCATTGGAGTTGCATATTTTCTCGTACATTGACAAGCGCTCTGTGCATATGTAAATATATTATTTCTACTCTAACCCTGGTAAAAAATTTAAAAGAAATTGAAAAACAAATTTGCTTTAAATCATATTCATACACAAATAAAAAATTGTTTAATTTTTTAAAATTTTTACCAAGGTTTATGTCTTCACATTTTTTCCAGCATTTTCTCATACTTAAAATAACTAAAGTCAGTGACTAGCTTAATGACTACACAGAACTAAATCAAGTTGTTACTGGCGGGAACTAACTTCATTATCAAATTAACATAAACATTATTTTATAAAACTACAGAATTTTAGAATTACAGAGTTACAGAATCATCTGATGAAGCAGGATTAACCAGTCTGCATGTAGAAGAGCCTCTATCGTACAGAATGAGAGTATCGATAATGGATTAACTGCACCTTTTCCTGGATACATTTCAGCAATAGCTAGCACAAAAGTTTTGTTTTTTCACTGAATTTAAATAATGACTCTTACGGCGCTTGATACTATGAGCTTTTGCATCAGAGACCTCTATCACGTCCGCTCTTTTCTTTATATTAACTTGCATCTGGGTCGATGTCAAATTGAAGGCAAGCTTCATGTCTCACTGGGTTAGACACAATAGAAGGAATTTTTCTAACCTAATGACGATTTCTATGTTTGTAGGAAACCTTTTTATTAATAAAATAAGCCATTAGTAATTAAAATTCAAAACATTTTTAAAAAATCGCCTAGAAAAAGAATTTTTGAAAAAATAAGGAAAGTTAAATGTTACTATATTTACCCCTTAAATCAGCCAATAATAATCAAAAGTAAGCTTATTGTTTAGAGAAAACAGTAAAGAACACTAAATAATATGCATAAGAAATAAATAATGCATATTTATTATGTAAAACGTGTTTTCATAATAGTATCGATTTGACCCTGTCATCCAGAAGAGAAATACCTTAAAAAAACAGTTTTATTAAAAAAAAAAGCAATTTTACTTTAAATAGAAAAAAGGAAATTATACTTTTTGAACCTGATTTTTGTCTAAAAAAGAAATTATTATAACTAATTTTTTTTTTAATAATTACAATTAGAGTTTCAAAAAAGTTGTTTTTTAGGAATTTTTTGTGACCGCACATTAAAATAATTAATAACAAATCTTTTTTCACATGAAATATATATATATATATATTAAGAAAATATTCTGAAATTATTTTAAGTAAATATCAAGAAACAAGTGAATGACAGAACATTTGCGTCAGCTCCTTAAAAAAAATGGTTTCGCCGTGATTACGCTATCTCTTGACTGGATTATCTAAAATCAAATCGAAAAAAAGGAATCGTTAGTTAATGAAATAATGCTGTATTTGGACAAAGGAATTTAAGGAATTTTGATTTTTCGCAAAATGGCGGATGTTGAAAGTCAAAAATTGTTTTTCAACCAAAATTCTACTGACATTTTCTGCTATAAAAAAAGTAATTGGCAAAAAAAAATCTTTCGTCAATATACCGGATAATTATATATAAAATAAGGGATATAAATTTCAAACTGATCGGTAAAGACGTTCTCAAGTTACAGTGATCATGGACTCCCAAAACATGGTTTAGAGAAAAATGCGTTCAAAATTTTGAGTACTGTACGTAACCCCTTAAATAAAATTTTAATCTCTTGCAGACCTAGTCTAAAACTGTTTATAGCTTGTCCATAACCGTTTGGAATAAAAAATTTGCAGTTAATTGTTTTAATCAAAGAGCGGATGGACACTAAAGTCCAGTTGAAAAATTTTCCGCTCACGTCCACAAAACACTAAAAAACTGGAATTTCATATTTTTTTGCATTAAAATATTTCTAACTATTTCTTTGGATATCACAACCTACAATCATTCGTTATTATCAGTTTCATAGATCACCACTGTCAAAAATTTCACCAAATTGTCTGTCTCATAAAAAAAAATTTCTCGTTCTTGTGTCGAATGCTGGAGCACATTATAATTTTTCTGTAAAACGCTTTACTAACCTAAATCTGGACAGACTCATTAAATCGTTCAATCTAGGTGTGTTGCCGTCTGGCGAAAATGTTCCAGGTGAGACGCTTTTAGTTGTACCACCCATCAATGGAACAGTAATGGAAGGTGATCCAGTGTATTTCGAATGTATCGCACAAGATTCTTCCTCTATTATTGCTTGGTTTCACGAAGGTGTTGAGATTTCAGAAATAAAGGTATGGTCAAACTTGTCTATTTTATAAAACTTTAAATAATACATTAATGCTACAATTGAAACACAATCAGGAACTCAAACTTCGAGCGTCAATTGACATAAATGGAACTTTGACGATTAAACCAACTGACATGGGTGATTTGGGGGAATACACCTGTATTGTCAGCAATCAGCAAGGAGAACAACAAAGTGCTTCTGCTTATCTTAATGTACAATGTGAGTCTTAATCTCATGTTTTATAATTATTCTTATTGACTGTATAACCGAAAGCAACAATTTTCCGATTTTTTAAAAAGTTGGTTTTAACGATATAAATTTTTGTTGCTCTGGAACTTGCTTGCCAGATGTTAAAAGTCCACTAGATTTATTGAGAATACTTAATTCTCCTGGCTGACATTTAAATTTTAAAACAAATTAATCTAAGTTGGGAAAGGTATAGTCATTGACGACACCTTACTTGATAACAAATTTAAATATATTCTATAATAAAGAAAAGGATAATTTACAAAGAGACACTACCTGTTCATATAATTCTTATTGAAAAACAAATGCAAGACAATTCTTATTGACTTTATGGTGCAATAAAATTCTTATTCGTTGTTCAGTGCAATAAAATTCTAATTCAAAGTTTCGTGTGAAACAATACTTAGGGAAGACTTGGTAGTTGCGGGACACGCTTCGTTTTTTATTGTAACACTCATATTCTCATGAATATCAAGTCTGTATCTATACAAGCGGATAGGTGGAACTATCCACTGTAAATTTACTTCATATATTTATAGTATAGGTCTTCAAAGAAGAAAGCTATCGCCAATTTACGAAAATGTCCAGCGACTACCGACAAAAAAACGTATCACCTAAACTTTACAAAAATAAAGGAAACAAAGAGGAAACAAATAATTTACGCCTTTAATTTATATGTTGTTTCATTAATTCATAAAAGTACAGTAAAATTTTTTTCTAAGACAAACGTAAAAAAAACTATACCAAGCCCGTTATGAAATGTACTATTTTCTACGAAGACCATTTTTTGGTCTTATAGATCACATGAATATAAATAATAATAATTTTAGAGTTAAATATATATATGCGATATGCCGATATGGAGAATTACTTAATCAGCAGAGGCGTTCGAGGGGTCTCAAAAATAATATGATTGGGATCCTTATGCTGATGACATAGTAATTTTAGCCGATAATATAGTAGAATTGATTAAAATAATAAAAATCCTTGCAGCTTACTGTCAGTAAAATAAGCTATTAATTAGTATAAATAAAACTAAAGTTATGGGTTTTCAGAAGGGTGGACATGGTTACACAAAGAAGCAACTCCCTCTTTTATATAATGGTGAAAAAATTGAAATAACTAATGTTTATTTGAAAATTCCTTTTGCGGAATCTGCACTTTTTGCCACTGTATCTCAGTGGCCGTAATAAAAAAATTGTTCTTTGAAAGCATCGGAGCTGAATAGATGTGGAAATCTTTATCATCAGCTACATTGAGATAATTCAGTTCACAACGGATAAATAAATATGAAAATTTTTATTCAATAAGGATATTTTAAACTTCCAGATCTCCTCATCTCTTAAAATGTACTCGCATCTGACTCTATATTATGTCCCTCAGCCATAATTACTATCGAAAACACCTCTTACATTGATCAAAACCTTTGCTCAGATCAGACTATTAAATTGTTTTCAAACCAGAATAGTTATCAAGAATCATAGTTATAAATTGTCAAATGAGATATTCTGCAGATGTGAGGAACACGAACAGAGACCGATTTCAGACGAATATCACCTCTTTATTAACTGCAGGATATTTAATGAAATCAGATCTAGATATATATATATTAGATACTAACGACAAGAAACTAATAAAACTTGCTTGGTATGAACTTTTGAATAATAACAGTCCGGCGTCAATAAAAAAGGTTGTTAATTTTATAAGCGACATATTAATTTGTACTGTTCAGGGTTAAAGTTCTTTAGTAATTATCATTTAGTCTATAAGAATATGTGTGAAACTTCTTTGTATGGATTTATGAATAATTCTTGAACAAATAAACAATTTAATTTAATTTAATAAAACATTTAATACTTACCGTCAAAAATGCAATTTTAAATATTTACTATTTTCATTTACTTCTTAAATATTTATTTTTAATTATTTTAAATATGCAATTTTAGTATTTATTAACCTATATATTTAACTCTGAAATTATAATTATTTATATTCATGTGATCACCAAGACTTAAAAATGGTCTTGGTAGAAAAAGTTAATGAACATAGTTGATAAATTATTTTCAAGTAATTCCCATTTAATATTCAATTTTTTAGATAATTGCTTCATTAAAATTTTTAATCTTACTTGCATATGCAAATTATTTATCTCGTACGTAGTATTAAAAATTATTTTGTACTCATTTTTAAATAGGAATTAATATATTGACTGCTAGCTTCAGTAAGCTTTGAATAAGAATTATATTGCACTGAAAAACGAATAAGAATTTAATTGCACCATGAGGTCAATTAGAATTGTCTTGAATTTGTTTTTAAATAAGAATTATATGAATAGGGATCGTCGTAAAGAAATTAAAAAAATAATGTACGATGAAATAAAAGAAAAAAATAAATTGAATATATAATGCAGTTTCTTCGAATTTTAACTTGTCTGTGTTTTAATTGTAATCTAGATTAACTGAGTTTCTCTGACAAAATGCATCATTTGCAATAGTCAAGTTACAAAAATTACCGGAATTAAAATATTTATTGTTCCCCACTTAAATTAGCTAGCTATGAAAATCAGATGAGCGTCAGATGGTCCAACATAATCTTAATAAAATATAAATTACTGACGTCACTCTCATCTTCGCTTGCAATAAAAAATGCAAACACATGGGCCATCCTCCACCTCTTGAGATCCAGATGTTACACCTGAGTTCGGAGGAAGACTCCTCTCTCCGACCTTAAGCTCTACTTTTACACACAGGCCAAGAGCTGACTAAGAAAATTATCACTGATAAGGGATAAGGGAAATTTTTGCAGAAAAACCTTCCTTTTGGAAATACAAGCACATAGCGTTGTCGACAGAAGTCGCTTTGTTGACCAGAAGTCAATAAAGCTAAAGTTGCAATTTTTATATGGGTAAAAATTTCTGAAGTGGCACCCTGATTTGCAAACATGTATTGAAATTTGAAATTAATATAATATTCCTATACTATTATATGAGAGATAGTTTGCATCTAAATAGTTTTTTTAAATTTAAATAATGTCAAAAGTTATAAACAAATGGAATTTTTGTATCATTTTATTTGAAAATTCATACCTTTTTTCATATTATTGAAAATTAATGAATTTCTTAAGGCTCATGTATAAAAGTATAAACTTTAAGATAAAAATAATTCCGATCACGTTATAACGGATTACAACAACTATTTGGTTTAGACATTATAAATAAGAATAGAATTATCAATTTTATTATAAAAATGGCACTTTCATTTAAAAGGAAATTAATTACACAGTCAAAACATTTGAAACCAAACACGGTATATGCTAAGAAATAAATGCACCGCGAGATTTTATTTCCGTGGCGTTATAAAAAAATTAACGCTATTCTGTTAAATATAAACCTAACCAAATTTTTATTTTTGTAGGGGAGAGTAGTCAGAGTTGGATATAGTTTTGATTTTTCTCTATAACTTCTCCTGTAGGCCGAATTTTGCAATGTCTCTTATATTATTGGAAAGTTCTACTAAAATGCAATGGTTTTGCTAAACATTGCAAAAAATTTGGACCAAAAGTTTCGGAGTTATAGGCAATTAAAAAAAAAAGGTAGTCAGAGTTGAACATGGTAGTCAGAATTGGGCCACTGTAGAAAATCAATGAAATATGAAGATAATTGATTAAAAATGACAATATCTTTGCCTTCGCATAATAAAATAACACTCAAATGCATTTGGAAATGACAAAAGGAAACATGAAATTGAAATAAATTATATTTCCTCTTGTATCGCGAAATTGATCTGAAGTGAAAAAGTATTACCAAAAATTTAAATTTTCTTTCTTTCAAATAGAAATGAAGTTGTTGACACCTTTTTAAGTTAACAAATTTATTTTCATTGCAAAAATGCTTCAGAATTGCAAAATTTTGTGTGTACCAACCTTGACTCAAGCGTCGTTAGGTTCATATCACACACACACCATGAACGCTTTGTACAAACACCAAATTACGTTCCACATTTTCGTATAACATCTTAATGAACAATTTTAGTCAACTTAATTTGTCTTTGGCATATTTCTTCTACATTTAATTATCTAATTTTGAAACTACAATAACGTTTTTTGTTAAGCGTATAACACGGACTCGCTTAATACGTCTATATAGTTCTCACACTTCACTGCAATCCATCTAAAAAGTTTGCTGGCATTGCTAACAAGTATTTACACACAACGACATATGGATCCACTGTGACAAAACAAAATAAACACAATGATTCAACTCTGACCACTGTCCAACTCTGACTACTCTCCCCTATAATAAACCTAAATCTATATAGAATTAATACGTTTTTTAAATAATTTGCTAGCAGGCCCAGAACATGCTCGTCTTTTAAATTGTTTATAAATATCATCAATTTTGCATTAAAAAATAAATGCACGTGATCGGAATTACTTTTATCTTAAAGATTATACTTTTATACATAAGTCATAAAAAATTGATTAATTTTCAATAATATGAAAAAAAGATATGAATTTCCAAATAAAATGTTACAAAAAATTTAATTTGTTTATAACTTTTGACATTATTTAAATTAAAAAAAAACTATTTATATGCAAACTATTTCTTATATAATAGTATAAGAATATGACATTAATTTCAAATTTCAATACATGTTTGCAAATCAGGGGGCCACTTCAGAAATTTTTATCCATATGAGAATGCACTCACACGGTTAAAGGCTAAAATTTGATATGGTAGCACATTTCGGGAGAAGAAACTGCATAAAAATATTGTCAGAAGTTTAGGTAGTTGATTTGGCCCTGCCAAAAGTCAATAAAGTTGCAAGAAAATTGCCAAAATTGAAATTATTAGGTGCACTTCTGGCAATTTTGTCTTCTTTTTGTTTCTATTTTTAAAAAACTGTATACTAACAGCCAGAAGTCAAAACGGTCGCAAAATTCATAACAAATAAAAATTTTCCCAAAAGCTGCTAAAGAGAAAAATGGTATATTTTTTAATTAAAACAACGTGATACTGGATTAATGCAGCAATTAGACAACACGTCGAAGTCCAGAGGTGCCAAAAGTTTAACTTCCTTCGACCTTAAAAACTCCGATCTCGGTCACTGGGCTCATCCGTAAATAGTATACTTCACTATAAAAAGACAAAGGCCTAAAGTTTCTGCAGATAAACCTGCACGCACCTAAGAAGGCCCCAGACCTGATGCTGGTGACAGCTAGTCAGAAGTGGATCGACGTTCTGTCCTGTAGCTAGCAGAACAAAAGGAACGATCTCACTACGTGTTACCGGAATTCATCAGGAAGGGCAGCCATTCAAGTTTGTAATTCAGAGTTGAGAGTAGACAAGTTCCTGGAGACGAGCGGTGGGTTCGTCTGGGTGGAAATTTTACGTATACGCATGTGTAGCCTGCTACTCCTCACCCCACGATCCACTGAGGATCATACCGAACGTGACCATACCAGAACATCAAGTTCTCAGTCTCAGGGGGAGACACACCTAGAGCTAAAACCAAGGTAGCTCCTTGTAAGAAAGGCCCCAGGCGGAACATTAAGAAACTTGACGTGGAAAAGTTAGGCCGGTCCTTCGAAGAATCCTGCCTCATTGAGGAACTGGGATGGGTGAAGAGGCCGAACGATCTAGATGAAGAGGTGCTAACGGTGAAAAATATTATTATCACCGCATGCGACGTGTCAATTCCACGTTGTGGAAGCACCACTCTCAGAAGACATAACGTATACTGGTGGTCAGAGGAGTTGACCTCTTTACGAAAAGCATGCCTAAGAGCAAGAAGGATATATACCCGCTCTAAGGATGATCCTATGCTAAAAGACGCATATAAAAAGGCCAAAAGAATCCGCAGAAAAGAGATGCGAACGTAACAGCGAAGATGTTGGAAGCGTCTAATCAAATCAGTGAGGAGGAACTCTTCACTCTTGCAGAGCTTCACGAAGCTACCCAGGCAAGGCAGCTGGAATCGATGGGACAAGCAACGAGATCCTTAAACAAGTGATAAATAACGTTTTACCTACAGTACAGGTCAATATGCCTGTTAGATACGACGGGCAAACATCTAGAGGACATGGTTCTGCAGAAGATGCAGCTCCACTTTATCAGAGAGCAGAATCTACCCGAATACCACTTTGAATTCCGCAAAGGCCTATCCACTGTAGACGCCATTCGAGAGACAGTGGACCTAGCCAGGGGAGAAAAGAACAAAGTGGGTCCGGGGAAGAAAAAGAACTTCTGCGCTTTGGTAGCTATAGATATAGGCAACGCGTTTAATACAGCGAGATAGGAAGATCTCATCAAGTTGATGAGAAACAAAGAAATACCTCCTTACCTGTATGTCTTAGCGACATGTGGGTTATATACGAGGGAGATCCCTGCACTCTAAAGGAGGAAATGCAAAAAGATGCCCCTCAGAGCTCGAGGATAGGACCATTCGTATGGAACGTTTCTTATGATAACTTCTTGCCAAAGGGTCTACCTAAAGGCGCGGTGATCATCGGCTTCGCGGACGATGCGTTGATCGCATGCACTGCCGAAACTACAGAAGCTCTTGGAATATGGAGCAAATACATAAAGTATCTAAGGGTGGAACTTGACAAGTTCCTAAGTTTTAAGCGCCACATCGTTGTAGCAGTCGACAAGGCCGCCGACTGTACGCTAAGTTTAGCACGGTTAATGTCAAACATCGGTGGGCCTTCAGAAAAAAAAGAAGATTAGTGGCGAGTGTTTTCCACTCAAAGCTGCTTTACGCAGCACCAGTGTGTCTTAAAGATAAACTTTTCATCTTTCCAAAACCCTTATGTAAAATGTTTTTATCTTCTTTTTTTAAAAGAAATAGTGAAGCACATAACCTATCCCTGCACATAGAAGTTACGCCGACAAGCCAGCCCAAGAGAAACCAGTAGTAGGCAAACAGGCGCAGACGGCGTAACTTGCGCCACAAGAGGGTGGGTCAGCTTAACTCTGTCCGTGTAAATCCAAACACGTCTATATAAAACGCGCACGCGGTAGATAAATCGCTTATTTGATACGGAACGGCATAGTGTGCGCACTCTGTCCGACTGGGAATCGACACTGAGGTGTGATTCTTAAAAATAAGACATTTCTATATTTTCTATAGCTTTGATTGCGATGAAGGTAAATTTAATTACTTTTTAGGTACCTCTTCGATTCTCGACGGCGAACTGCGGTGAATCTTTGAGACTTAGGGAAATATCTTATTAAATACGCTTAATGCGAAATTAAAAGTCAAAAACCCTTTTCTTTTAAAATATTTAAAACTATCAAAGAAATTTTCATTATAAAAATATAATTTCTAGATCTGAATTTAAGTCAGTCGAAATAAACTTCTGTGAAGAGAGCCTATAGATCTCTCAATAAAAAAGTTGTATTTCACTTTCAACTAAGAGTCTATGATGAATTTGTTAAGCTTTCAGTAGTTATAGGCTGCAACATTTAAGAATTACAATAGTCTAAACTTATAGCAAACTAATAAGTTTAATAATTTGGTTTTCAGATAAGGCAAAAGTGATATATGCTCCACGAGAAGTTTTTCTGCCATACGGAAAGCACGCTATTTTAGATTGCCATTTTAGAGCAAATCCGCCTTTAACGAATTTGAGATGGGAGAAAGACGGCTTCCTCTTCGATCCTTACAATGTCCAAGGCGTATTTTACAGGAGAAATGGCTCTTTATACTTTAGCAAAGTAGATGAGAGCCACGCAGGAAGCTATAGCTGCACTCCATACAATGCACTTGGAACAGAAGGTTCTAGTTCCGCCATTAATGTGGTAAGTACTCTTAGACCTACTTTACAAACTTGTTTAATGCAGGCCTTAAATAGTAACGACATCGTCATTTATTCGTATGGATTTTGCTATGCCTTGCCAGTATTTTATAAAAAAAAAAGAAATCTTTACAAAAATATGAAATGAATAAGGTATACTATTGTTTCTGAAATATATGTATATATATTTACAGAAAGGATTTATTAAAATTATCAATACCATTTCATTTGTACCTTGACTATTGTCTAGTAATTCGTAGATGCAACATTATTGTCATACACGTAATAGTCAAAATAAGGTCAATGCAAACAGTGTGCACAATTCTGCCTGTTAAATTAGAGCCTATGAATGACTCTTTACATTTAGATAGTCATTACACTTGTACCTTTAAGACCATTAACCAGTTGATGTTTAGCACAATAGCTCCTCTCTCTATATATATATATGTGACGCTCCGCGAGAGAAGGGACCTATCGCTGAAAAAGCAAATTTTAAAGAATGGACGGGCAAAGGGGAGGAAGAAAAATCGAGACGCTTAACATGCCCATGTTTAAAGCTTCATAACAAGAAAACTAGATGCAGGAATTAAATTTTGATTTTTGGAACTCAAAAAGCAACTCAAAAACTATCAATTACCATGAAAAAATCAAACTAATTAATTGTTAATTTCACCGGATGGTCGTTCAAAGAAAAATCAAAAAATGCGATATACTTAGTATGTCTAGGTTTGAAGCATTATAACAAAAAGTGTAATTACAAAAAAAGAATTTTTGAAACATGGAACTGAAAGAACAACTCAAAAATTACCTTTTAGCATAAAAAAATGAAAATTGATTTTTTCGGCGATAGGTCCCTTCTCTCGCGGAGCGTCACATATACATATATGTTTACACACTCAAAGATTGTATAACGTTTTAAAATTTTACGAAAGAATGTAATTAATAGATAAAAAATGTTTTCTTTTAATACGATGCCAGAACTTCCAAAGCGCGCAAATCACTTTCTGCATTTCTAAGGATGACACGTTCAAAAAAGTTTTTAATAATATTTTTCTTCTTTCTCCATGATAGTGAAAGTTTTATTTATACCCAGTAATCAGTTTTTTAATTTTTTCATTTAGCAATAGACTGTTAAACAATTTTACAAAAAGTTTGTATTGTATCTCAAGCTACCTGCTATCCCAGTATACCTACCTTTTTTATCTCTCTATCTTAAACTACCTACAATTTTTGTCTCTCTATGGCGTAACGGACGAACAGCGTAACAGGCCTATTGCTGGCTAATTTCTTATACAGGATTTGAGAACTTTATTGTCAATAACACTTACTATAATGTTTACAGATTGTTCAAAGGCCACCAACATTTACAGTGACACCTCAACAACTCTACATGAGGAAACTGGGGGAAAGTTTAGAAATTCCGTGTGATGCTAGAGACGGAGATCATAATCATCGACCTAGCATCGTGTGGTTTAAAGTAAAATTCCAATGAATGATTGAAATTTTCATTTATTTGCCTCATCTCCTGATTCTTTAGTGATAAGCAACTTGTTGCCTAGATTATGCTAAGTTATAAATATTTTGATGAATTTTGTGAAAAGTTTTAATGTAGATAGTGGCGCTTATTAGATAAACTATGGCTTCCTCAGCATGAAAGAACCTGTGTTTGATTGACCTAAGGTTTGACCATTTTGGCTACTTTGTTACTTTGTATTAATATCATTTGCTTTGGTCATTTTTGGGTGAAGGATTGCAAATCGCGTCTCTTGTCAAACATACAACAAATGTTAAATTATTTAACTGCTATGACTTAAAGTATAATTTGTGTATAATGGCTTTTATAAAATTGATGACTTTGCCTTTAAAGTATAACTTTCCTCAGACAAAATGAGGTATCGATATTCGTGTTTTTTAAAGGATGGTTCTCCTATTTCTCCGGAAAGAAGTATAATCATTGGAGGAAATCTGACTATAGAAAGAATTCAAGAGCAGGATCGGGGACTTTACCAATGTGCTGCCTCCAATGAGGCTGCTACTGTTGTTGCTGATGCGGAATTGATGGTTTTGAACGTGCCTCCTAGAGCACCTTACAACCTCAGCACCAATACGAGCAAAAATTCTGTCACCTTGACATGGATTCCTGGCTACATCAGGCCTAAAATGGACTACTCCATTTGGTAATAAGATGATTTTAATTTCACAAATGATTTGAAATCTAATATTCTTTTTCTTTAAAGGTACAGACCAACCGATACTTTAGAATGGAGAACCATGAAAATTGTTTCGAAAAAAATTACTGAAGCTACTATTAACAATTTAACACCTGGTCGGGAATATGAATTTATGGTTCTTAGTCAAGACAAACACGGAGACGGGATGTTTAGCAAAACTGTGCGTGTGCTTACAGATCCAGGTAAATTTTTTATATTTACGTATTTTACGTCTAAGATAAATTAGGAATTAAGGAATTAATTAATTGTGATATTTTGTAGATGCAATGGATCGTAACGCAGCGTCTGAATTTCGAAGTCCAGGTGATTAAAAATATTTAGGCTTGAAGTAAAAGAAAACTTTTTTATTTATAGTATGTAGTGATTTTACTCTGAATTCTACATTACAATTAGTACATTTAGAGAAAACCTTTTTGTAATTGAAAATCAACTTTGTTTTGTATTCATGTATTTTAATTAAACAAGGAGATGATAAATAATTTAGATATTCAACACCACCCTCCACCATTTCTTCAAGTCGGTACCCAAAACTACTATGTCTTAGTGTTTCTTTCAAAGTGGTTTGGTAAATACATTTACAAACCATGAAAATACATGGTTTAAAACATGTATCTTGGTCTGTTTAACTCATTCCAGAAGAAAGTGAGAATTTGGAAGAACAATCGATCTTCTTACATTCACTTTAGTTATTAGTTCTATAATAGTAATAATCTTCACAGCTTCCCCTGCACTATGAAGTTTCAAATTAATCTCTCTTAGTACCCACTACTTTCAGCACAATCACTGAAAAACAAATTCTTATTGGCATGGTTCTAGAAGCTTTGGCCGCTAATTTATCTTTTCAAAAGTGATCTTTTTTTGATTCACAGCTTCATACAATTTTTTATTTTTTCCTCTGAATTATAAATTTTGTCAACACTTTTTACGATTGTTTTTCTACACAAAGTGGTTCTAATATTTTTAAAGCTTTACTTCTTGTAAAGTTTCTCAGTAGAAATAACTGCAATGTGACATTTTAGATACACGATAATTAATTTTGATCAATTTGTTAGAGGCAACATGGATTATATCTAGGGGAGAGTGGCCATCAATGTAACAGTTTTTTCAATGAACCATTTCAATTTACTCAGAAACAATTAAATAAAAATTCTCCTAATTTTAAATATAAATGAAGTTTGCGTAAACACACTACGCCCATAAATTTGAGACGTGTGGATATATTTTTTACAGAGAAAACTGGAAAAAACTGTTTTTGATGTACTGAAGAAAAAATTTACCTAAAATACAAACACGTTTTTTAATTAAAATAAGGCCATTTTAAAATAAATGTACTTACGATTTATTTTGTTTTGGGCCTTAACTACAATATTCTAATGAGATAAAGATTTTGATTTTATTCTCAACATAGCAAAACTAAAATGCCATTTTAGCTAGTTAACTTAAATTTGAGGTATATTTATGTTATACATTATCAATTAAAAAGTGTTAAGTAACAATTTTTTATAGTATTTGATAGAAAATAAGTTTTTTTACAAAGTGAAAATTGCAATATTATTATTGTTGAACATTTTTAGTATTTTTATAGAGGTGGTTCATTGTGTACCCAGGTTGTTAAAAATGAAAATAGTTTGTTACTTTAGAAAAATCCTAAATTTAATTATTTAATCAAAATAAATCGTGTATAATATGTGTGCATTACGTAGATAAGTGTTCTAGTTTTATATTGATGCAAAGAAGTGCTTGAAATTGGTGAAATTCAATAAGTACTATGACCTTGAAAAAAACCCGGTACATTGATAGCCACTCTCCCCTACGTCTTTTACCAAATGACTGGATTCTCATTATTTTTAGTTTTTGGCTAATCGAACTTGTAATTTATAAAATGTGTCAAAGAGACAAAGTACTTTTAATATTTATGAACAATTGTTTTCTCTTTTAATTAGACGACTTAGGAAACTTATTTTTACGTTCTGTAGTAAGTAAAAATGCTCGATTCTTTCTTAAGGCCAGCTTACTCTGAAAAACGTGATTTTTTCAATACATTTTATTTATAATACAAAAAATGTTAAGTAATAAATTTTTTTACATATGATAGTAC
Source organism: Ganaspis brasiliensis (assembly GCA_037103525.1). Lineage (NCBI taxonomy): Eukaryota > Metazoa > Arthropoda > Insecta > Hymenoptera > Figitidae > Ganaspis > Ganaspis brasiliensis. Next base: position 4,409,981 of record JAZKLR010000210.1, read on the forward strand.
ATACATGAAGTTACTTGAATTTTTTTTTTTTCAATATGGCGGTCTTGAAAATGGCTACTGAAAGTTATCTACTTCGTAGATGGATGACAATTTCTTGGAAAAGAATTATCTGAAAGCGAAAAACAAAACAGTTTCATGTTCTGTATCGAATTGGCTATGGCCTTAAGCAGAATAAAACATTTTCAATGAAAAAAAAACAAAATGGCGGACTTTTGAATTTTTTTAACCTTTTTTTCACTTTTAATTGTTTATAACTTTTTTAAATAATAATGAATATTTCTGGTTCTGCTTGAGGCCATAGCCAGACATCTAAAGAGTAAAATGCTGTTTGGTTCATATCGATAAGTGCAATAGTTTTGAAATGAGAGTGTTATCCATGCGAAAAAACGTGGTTCGGAGAAAAATCAGTTCAAAGTTTTTATTTGTGAAAAATCGTAAAAAGTGAAATTTTACTTACATATCCATTCCAGCTGCATACACAATTCCTTCCTCGTCTTCGTAAGCATCATTCTTGCATTTCTTAAAGCAGTTCTGTGATCCTTAGAAGCTTCAGTAGCTTCTAGCTCAGCTCGATCGACACGTCTGTTGTTGGCCCTATCAGCAAATTGCCTTGCTCCCCACTCTTTTATACCTGCTTCTCGGTCTTGCTGACCTTTGGAACTAATTCTATACTATTTCTACGAGTATACAGTAGCAATTTATGAAAAAAAAAAGTTCGATTTTTTCAAAATTGTTCAGAGTAACCTGGCCTTAAATGAAAACTATAATAATATTACTAATAGCATTTGTATCTGGTAGCATTTGTCGGAGGATCGGTCAAACCTATATGATGATGCGGATTTGGATAACAAGGTCGAAGAACCAATAGAAATTATCATTTTACTTTTAATTTTTTGTACCGTTAAATTTCTCCTATAGCTTAACAAAATTTCTAAAATAAATGATAGACGAAATTAAGACACTTGGTCAGAAACGCAACCATTCTTCTCGATTTTGAGAAGATTAAAAAATTAAAATTAAGGTAACTGTGGGCTTACTTCAAATCACGATAACTTGGTGAAAAAGTAAGATAGAGAGTTTAAACTTAACAATTTAAAAATATTAAAGATTAAATTTACCACATTTTACAGCATTAGTTATTTAAAAGTAATTATTAGTACTATTCAAGGTTATAAACAATTAATTTGTTATATTATAAACAATTGATATAAACAATTTATATCTCAAAGTTTCTTATAAAGTGATTGATAAAACTTAATTTGCAACATAAATTATTATTACATAATGATTATTTAAAATACTATTTTAAATTTATTTTTAAATTTATACATCGTTTAAACAATGCTCACTTAACAAATTAATAGTCTTAAAGTTTTTCGTTGTTTGTTCGTTGTTTTTTCGATCTTTCTTCGATCGGTCTGACCGACAATGTGTAAAGTATTTAAGCACTTTTAAGAGTTATTAGTTAGAAGTCTATTTATAATATGAATACGTCACAATTGTTTATCCGTTAGAAATTAATTCATTTTGACAAGATCGTTCGTTTTTTGATAAACACTTAACACTTCCAAAAAGCTGACTTTTCGAAAATTAAAAGAGGAATTAACGCATTGGCTTAATCAGGATCTTGATTACTCTTGTCAATACCAAGGAAAAAGATCCTCTATCCATAATGAGCTTCGCTCTATAGACCAAACAGCAGGAGAATACTTGCATTAACTGAAATTTTGAACTCCACAACAATATTATAACCGATCAAAAATTATAGACATATTCTTAAAAAAAGATATAAAATACTTACTGATCTACTCCAAGCTTGTATTATTCCTCTTTCGGTAACTTAAGGGGGCACTCGCAGTTGTAGCGACAAAAAATAGACATTTTCTCGAATTTTTTTCTCGTAAACCATTAAATTTTTTTAAAATATCGTTTTATTATCTAAAAGTACATCATTCAAACTTGAATTAAAAAAAAATTAAAAATATTAAGTAGTTCCAAAGTTACACTAACGTTGGAAATTGTTAGACCGATCGATTGGAGCGGATCGAAAAAACACAACTCAAATAAAACAACGATATCTTGGTTAAAAATTAAGATAGAAACTTTACTTTAAAAAATTTAAAAAGCTTATTAAGTTCGGCTTTAGAATACCTATTAGTAACATTTTTGAAAATTTTCAAAGTGATTATATTAGTTGATGAGTTAGAAAAAAAAGTTCTCCAATTTTTCAATTATAGTTCACGAAATTCAGTTCGTTGCCTGATGTAGAAAAATTAGAAAAAAATTTAAATTTACATTATTTTCTTCCTTGAATTGTCAGCTTCAATTTGAGCCAAGAAAACTTAAAAAACATTCAGTGGTTTTTGAGATATGACGAAAAATGTTCGAGTACTTTATTCGTCATATCTCGTAAACTACTTGATGTTTTTTAAGTTTTATTGGCTCAAATTGAAACTAACAATTCAACGAAGAAAATAATGTAAATTAAAATTTTTTGTTCCAAATTTTCTACATCAGGCAACGAACTGAATTTCGTGAACTATAATTGAAAAATTGGAGAACTTTTTTTTCTAACTCATCAACTAATATAATCACTTTGGGATTTTTAAAAAATGTAACTAATAGGTATTCTAAAGCAGAATTGAATAAGCTTTCCAAATTTTTAAAAGTCAAGTTTCCATCTTAATTTTTAACCAATATATCGTGATTTTATTTGAGTTGTGTTTTTTCGATCCGCTCCAATCGATCGGACAAACAATTTCCGACGGTAGTGTATGTCCCGTCGAAGTGGCATCCTTCCGAAAAACATGGTTTGCGGTGACCAACACTATGGAAAACTGGTTCATCTGAAATTAAAAAGTGAAACGGATTTATATTTTTTGAAAGATTATCTAGTATTTAATCGAAGGATTTAGAAAATATATATATTTGACAAAATGTCAACCTGTCAAAGTTGAACTTTTTTTTTAAATCATATCGAGTCATCAATTCCGGGTCCATATAGTAGTTCTTCCGCAGATGAAGCTGCTTTCAAAATCCCGATTTGCTGCTGTCGACGAAGTATTCTTCCCTTGCGGATACAGGCCACTGCGTGCATCTCTGCTTTTGAATCTCAGCCTGTATATCTCTTTCAATTTTCACCGGATCATCTTAAAATTTTGAAGACACATTTCTGAAAACATATACTGTAAGAAATTGGAAGAAAAAAATTGATTTTTTGAAAGTTACAACTGCGAGTGCCCCCTTAAAAAATGCCGAACACTTTTTGAAACAGTAATGACCCATTAGTATCTGTGTCATGTTGTAGCTAACCTCGCCATGTGATCTATCTAATCAAGAACTTGGTTTAACTGTTTTTTAGAACCACCTGGTGGCGCCAAGTCAATTTTTACTCTCTTTCCCTTTGTTTCAATCATCTGTTTTATCACAACCGAATTTTCTAGCATACATTGTCGTTGCATTCGGATAAAAATTAAAAAAGTTTTAAGTGATTTGGATACTACAAATAGGTAAGCTTGATCGTTGATTTTCTGCTTTTGTGAGAAGAGTTGTGTTATCCCAAAAATTTGTGAGTAAAAATTGACGTTTATTTTATATCATCTGTTCTTGGTACAACTTGGCTCTAGAAAACCTTTGATGCTCAATTCTCTGCTATTCTTGATTAAGTATGGTTTTTGACGTTAGTTGTAGAATATATATTATGCTTCGAAAACTGTTAAACAAAAGCAGGAATTCTTTACGACCTGCAGTTTTTTTTCCTGATCAACTTTTGATGCGTTGCTAATGATGAGATTACAATTCTTTCTCATATAGACACTTGGAAATATTTCTATTGTACATCCTTAACAGTGGGATGAAAATAAACAGAAAATAAATTTGAAATTACAATTTCTCTTTTAAAATTAAAATACCAATTTCTTTTAAGTCCACTTGAAACAGATTTAAAGTTATTTTGCAAAATTTTTTTCTCGAACACTGTCGTGCAACTTTAAAAAATACGTAAGTGAAATTTTCTTTTAGGTCGATAGTCGCGAAACAGTACACAGAAATATCGTCCTAAACGACAATGTCACTTACGTATATTTTTAAGTTGTACGTCATAATAGAATTGTTTAATTATGAGATTCAGTGCCTTGAATATGCAGTTTCAGAATCAGATTTTATGGGAGCACCTCGTAATATCAGAGTACAGGCTACAGTCGAGGGTTATTTGGTAACATGGGAGCCTCCTGTAGTTGGTCCAGAACTAGTAAGGTTATATATTGTGAAATGGTATAGAGGTACATCAGACCATCTTTATGGCAAAGCAGAAACAACAGACACCTATTATCTAGGTGAGGCAACTGTTTTATTACAATCATGTGTATAGAATTTTCGAATTTTTTGCCAGTTCCTACGGGCATGCAGACGACCCAAAGATTTTCTAGAGCAGGGTGTTGTGGGATGATGTGCAACACTTTTTTTCGCTGCTCGTAAAACATGTTCAATAATCAAAATTTTAAATATTCCATGATTAAATAATATAGAGGAAGAAAAATACTACATTCCTGCATTAATAGATTTTTAGAATTTTTTAATTTTTCCTAAAAAAATTTCGCATTTTTAAAAACGTCCGTTTTGGCATTTTCTAAAAAAGTTGGGGTGATGTGCAACACAGGTAAATTTCAGAGAATTTCTCTACAGAGAAAAAAAAATTGTTTGCATTTGATTTTTTAGTTAATTGTTTATAAATAAGTGTAATAATAATAATCATAATAATAATAATAAAATAATAATAAAACAAATCAGACAAGCACAGTTTAAAATTGGGGTGGCTCGAAAGCATGCTTCTCAATTGCAGAGTGTGATTGTATATCTAGAATCGAAAAGAAAATTTAGACCTAGGGTTTTGGAAATAGCCCAGACTCTAAGAAGGTTGCATAGCACTCTAAAGAAATCGAAGTTGCAGACCATCAAGCAACATTGGATTGAGAAGATACGTTGTCCTGTTGTGATAAGAGAGCGTTTAGAATGGCGGGTTAAATGGATAAAGCAAAATAATACCTATGCTACTAATCCTTCTCGCCTGTTCAGTTCACCAGCGCCAACTGCCGAAAGACGCCCATGTCGTGAAGAGATTGAAAACTTTTGGAGTAACATCTATGGGAAAGCTCATTCAGTGAACGATGAAGGGTCATCCTTAACACTCTTTCGTAGCTTCTGTTTTAGACAGGGGCTAGACCATTCTGTAAGTCCACCAATTACTAAGGAGGAGGTGAGAAACATAGTTGCTAAAACGAAGAACTTTTCAGCACCCGGTCTCGATAAGATTAATAATCTTTGGTGGAAGAAGTTCACTTCAACTGACCAACATTTGGCTCGAATATTTTCTTCATTTCTCAACGGTCAATATCCAATACCACAGCGGTTGGTGGAAGGATGAACGGTACTCTTACCAAAATCTGGAGTCTTATCTAATCCAAAAAATTATAGACCAATAGCTTGTCTTAACACCTGCTACAAGCTATTTACTGGCATCCTCAAAGAGAGAATTTTGACATCCATCGAGCCAGTTTGGAGTGCAATACCGAAAGGCATTTGACTCTACAAGTCATGAGCAGATCATCAAGCTCCTTGAATGTTTAGAGATACATCCGAACATCATAAGATGCTTAAAGAAGCTAATGTTCATGTGGAGGACAAGGTTTGTTATAAAATCCAACAAACAACAGGTGATGACTAACTTTATCTTATTCAAAGGAGGCGTCTTCCAAGAAAACTCTCTTAGTCCTTTACTTTTTTGCATATCTCTCTTGCCTCTACCTGTAGTACTCCGGACTCTGAATACATGTGTGGCAAACCCAAGAATAGAGTCCATAAGATCAACCATCTATTTTACATGGACGATCTTAAGCTCTATGGATCCAGTAAGGAAGCACTAAAAATTCTGGTGTTTGCAGTGGCCGAGTATTCCAGAGCTATAGGAATGGATTTTGGATTGGATAAATGTGCTGTTTTCCATTTGATTAAAGGAAGACGAGAAACCATTCACCATCTTGATGTTGGGGAGACTTACACATATCTTGGAATAAAGATGCAGGCCACAAATACATTAGCCATTCCTTTACTTCTCTATACCTTTAGAGCAGTTAAGTGGAATGTGAATGAGTTGAAGGATCTCGATAGAGAAACTAGCAGGATGATGACAGAACATCGAAATCATCATCCAAGGTCTTTTGTACAAATAATTTACCTTCCACGAGATCGAGGAGGAAGAGGTCTATTAAATTTAGAGTGTCTTCATCATAGAATTGTTTTGTCTGCGGCATGCTCAGTTATGAACACTAGAGATCCTCTTATGCAATTTTTACACCATCATGAAATTGCAAATGTTTTACGTACAGCAAACCAGGGTGCGTGCTGTTTCATGCTTTATATATTAAAAACAATTTATTATGAACACAAACCGTGGTTAAAATACAATTATGTTCAATATCAAAATGAAGATCGGAAATCGGCGGTGTTGCACATCACCCCATGTTCCACATCACCCCACATCACCCTACCTTTTCTGTTGTTAGCACGTTATTTTCTTTTTTTACTTTCCAGTGAAAAATTTAGAAGAAGATAGCTACTATTCATTCGAAGTGGCAGCCGTATCTCTGGCAGATGACGTCTTAACTAGTGAACGTTTTACAATGGAAATTCCAGCTTATCACAAAAGTTCCCGTAACAGAGCAATTTCAATGGGAATTGTAGCAAGTCTTGGTTTCCTTGCTGCTGCATTGGCTGCTGTTTGGTGGGCGAAGAAACGATTTTGCCATTCGCAAGATAGTGAAAAGTAACCACCATAGCGGTTATTACAAAAATTCCATAGACTGTTATTACAATTATTGTAGCTTTTTTAACACCAATAGCTACAGATAGTTTTGTTCACACTGAAAATTTTAAATATATAATTGTAATTAATCTTATCTTTTCATATTTACATGGTCATAATTAATTATACATACTTGAGAACAGATATGACTCAAAATGATTACATAATATTCTTGTCTCAAGAATTATATCACAATTAAACTATATTGTCACAGAAAAAATATTTCTAATTTATCTAAATTTCAGTAATGCCTCACTCGTGAATTTTGTTTGACAGAAATGTTATTGATCATAACCCATGATTTAAGTAATTTATAATGCGAATAGATAAGGTAGTTACACACTTACTGCTTTTTTTATTCTCGTGTCTTTTTCAACTAATTTATTTTATTAGTAATATTTCTAATGGAGTATTTAAATTAAGATACAGCATTTTAATTTTTAAGAAGGAACACAGGAAATTTAATAACAAATGAGTGTCATAATGTTTTAATTTCTATTCAATTTTATAAAGTGCATTTCAAAGATATTTTATAGTCCAGAAGTTTAAAATATAAATAAGCAATTGTTGTTTAAATTTAGGCTACGGAATAATTATCTCGAATTTATTTTAAACAACCATAATAAGGTTTTGTTTTTTCTAGACCTACTGCCTTTATGTATGTATCAAGAAATTAAATGAATTGAGATTGTAAATTTGCGAGCAATAATTCTTGTCAAAAATGTATCATCAGATATACACTATACAGTATTATAAGTAACACAGCGTAAAAAATATGATTTGTCCTTTTGATAATAAATAATAATTCATGAATCATTATCATAATTTGTCATGCGTTTGTTGTGATTTTTAATATTGCAATTTGTATTATTTTAACTTTATGTTGAAAAAACAAGGCACAATGAATGAAGTTTAGTCAGTGATTAAAAAAATCTACATATCTATATATATAAGAAATTAGAGAATATTACAAACAATTTTATTCAGATACATTTTTTCTTGTAATTTTTTAATTATTGCCAGTAAAAGTTACAATAAGATTGAAGAAAATCATTAATATAAATTAGAAAATGATGTAGATTTTAAAATCTCATAAGGTTAACTTCAAAAGAAAGCGTACACAAAACACTGTGAAATCTTCAGTTGGAGGCAAATGGCACCGAAAGAGTCGGAGACAAGTTGCAAAACTTTACCTAAGTTTTTAAAATCTGTTTACACAAATTGAGAATGATACTTTTTATAATAAAATCATGAGATCTTAGTCTTTTGTAATTACAACAAAATATAAAAATTTACCTCAATATTCTCTTTTTCAAGGATTGACAAACTTAAGAGTAGATCTTTTTAAGAATGATATCTTAAAAAAATATTTTAAATTGTTTTAAAAATATAATTATATTAATATTATAGGTACAATATAATATTTGATATAATAATAATACATTAATTATATAATTATAATTATGATTAAACACTAGTTTGGAATCAATTGTCAAGCTATTGTTGAACCGCATTTGTGCCTTTATTATTTTGAGTTTATATTCTTAATTCGAGATCTATCATAAATATGGTAAAAGTTACACAAAACATTTTTTCCGTTTTTTAAAATATTTATCACTTTTAGAGAAAGTTTACGGAAAAATTTTACTTCTGCCAGTGACGTCACATTCCATCACACACCCTTAAAAGAGATTGCAACTAATTCTACACAAACAAATGCTTTGAAAAATACTAAATTTCTTTTGTTATTTTCCAAAAAATGGTATTTTATGTGCTTAAGTTAATATAAATCAAGTGATTCTTACAAGGTTTACCTGTTCTTTGTATTGTTTAATACCCGGATTGCAAGTAATAATTGGTTTAGGTTCACATTGAGTTTTATTCTAGTATAACATGAAACAAAATACTCGTCTTTTCCAATGTAGAAGGGTCCAGTGTTTTTACAGGCTTCTTTAGTATACCGTTTATTTTAGTTCAAAGTGTTGAGAATTCAATAAATATACTTCTTCAGTGTTTTTGTTTTATTATTTTTATTATTAATAATAATAATAAAAATAATAAAATTCTTACTATTTTAAAGACGATACATCCTATGTAAGAAACTAATATACTGAAGGTAAGCGTTAAAAGTTAACGGAAAAGGAAACTCTTATATTGGTTTCGTGAGTTAGAAAGAGAAGGCAAAGCGTTAAAAGTTAACGAAAAAGGAAAATCTTATACCGGCTTCCTTGGTAAGAGAGAGATGGTAAGCGTTAAAATTTAACGGAAAAGGAAACTCTCACTTCATTAAAAACTCTTTAAATTTAAATTTTAATTTCTCTCTCTGAACTTTTGCCTCATTATACAACTATTCTATAAATTTAAATTTTATTTTTAAATACAAACAATAAACTATTTTCTAAGCTATTATTGTGTATTGTTTATTAAGTGTTTAACAGAAATGTGTTTAATGTGAAAGTGTATAGTGTCTATTAATGTGTTTTGTTTATTAAGAGTTTGTATTGAATAGTTTTAAATACGTGTTTATATTGTTACATATGAATAAGTGAACGAAAAGTGTTCAGTAAATATAAGTGTTCAATAATAAATAATAATAATAAATAATAATAATAAATAGTAATAATAAATAATAATAGTGTTATAAAGTGCTCAAAGTGTCTGAGGTAAAGAGAAAAAATAATTTTTTCCGGTAAGTCTGTTCTGAATTTTTTTTCTTCCATTTTTTGATACCTACAACTTTGCTGAAGACACAAAAAAAATATTTCTCTCGGTTTACGAGATATAGCCGTATCAAAATATCGAAATAGTTGTCAAAATCTGATTCAGAATTTTAATGTTGCACAGTGTTATGTATTTATTTCATTATACATAATTATACATAGTTGAAATAATAATGAAACTTTATTTTAAGAAATAATAAAATTTGGCGTGCGCTTTTTCCTTAGTATATAATTATATAACTTATATTTTATACATTAAGGGCATATAATGAAGTATGACGTCACTGGTATAGACAAAATTTTAAAATGCCTATTAATTTGGGACAATTTATCAATGAGTTTCTTAATTTCTTTAAAAAATCTAAACTTTACTTCATTATTATAAATTATATGGGTTATAGTTTCTGAATTATATGATTTATAAGTTTCTCGATATTAAACGGAAAACTGCTATGCTGAATATTACAAGTAAGAGTCATAGTTTTTGTATGTTTAATATATATAATTAATTTAAATAATTTTTCAATTAATTAAATTCTCATTAATGTTTATAATTTGACTTTATAAATTAACCTCAATTTAATTTGAGAAATTATAATTAAGTTTTTAGTTAACTAAAAATAAATCCACTAAAATATAATTAAAAGTAAATTGAAAATTTGCTCTTTAACTTTATAATAGGTTCTTAAATATACTTGAATATCCTCTAATTAAAACTAAAAAAAAATTAAAATCAATTTGATAATTTTGTAAAATAATACTTAGAAATAAATTATAACAAACTGATATTACTTATTTTAGTAGGTCATAATACTCTAATATAACAAATAAAAATTTATTCATGGAATATTAATTTATCTCTGATCATTTGAATAATGATATAATTTTATTTATTTTTTATTTTCGTGGTTTAATTTACATTATAATAATTACTGTCTAAATGATTAAAATAATGTTAAATAGGATACAGTCACACACAAATAAAAATCAATTAATGTTTTATAATCATATGGCATTTTTGTTAATTTTGCAAATTTATTTTTCCAATTTTTATTTTTACTGATGGTTCTTCTAATTTTTTTTCTTTCAACTTCTGAGTTTTTTTCCTTTTTTTCTTAATTTTTTAACATATTTCAGGAAACGATCAGAAGACTATCTTGAGTCTAGGAAATTCTAAAATATCATAAGTTTACAGACTCTGGTATGGATGACTTTTTAAAAAAATATTTTGCCCTGGCCGTTCCTTTTCCGAGTCGAAAACTTTTTTTATTACCTAAAAATATCACGGGGCATTTTTCTGAATACATTTTCTTTTACAATTTTAAAAACGATTAGATTTATTTAAGAGGATGTCCAATAATATTTTTAGGGCATAAAAGGAGTTTTTGACTCGTAAAAGTTACTTATTGTTTGGAAAATAAATAGATTCATTTAAAAACATTACATAGTTTTTTTAGGAAACGGAAAGATTTTTTAACTCACAAAGTTACTTACTAGCTAGAAAGAACAAAACTAAATTTTGAAAAATTTGATAAAGCACCTGAAAATTTTTTTTACAATTTTAAAAATGAATGATGACCCGTGGTATTTTCATGTTATAAAAAGTATTCTCGACCCATGAAAGATGCCAATTATTTAAAAAAAAAAAACTTAATTTATAAAAAATTAGATCTAAATCTATGACAAACGTTTACTATAATAATTTAGATGTAATAATAATTTTTCTGTGTTGAAATACTTCAATTTTAATATGTAAAAAGATTTAGATTTATACTTATACTATTTATACATACTAATCTACTAATCTCTAATTCATTTTACTGAATGCCTTTAATTCTTCATTATTTTTCACGTTTTATAAATTTTTATCTTTATTTAAAATTTTTTCCAAATTTTTAAATTAATTATAATGTTTTTTATTTTCTTTCTTCAATTTTTATTTACTTTGTTTAATTTAAAAAAATTAACTTTAGTTTTAAATTATTTTTTTAATTTTTCAACTAATTTTCTTCTATTTTCGGTGATTTTCTTCTGCTTTCAATTATTTATTTTCTGAATTTTTAATTAAAATTTAAATTTTGCAATTATGTTTGTTACTAACTAATTTTAGTTTTCAATTCAAATTGTTTCTTCCATTTTGAAATAATTTTCTTTAATTCTAGGTTTTTCCTTTAATTTTCTAATTATAGCCTATAATTGTTAATTATTTTTAATACTTTTTGTCAAACGGATTTCTTCAATTTTACAATATTGCCTTTAATTTTAAATTATTTTTGTGTTTTCAAATTTTAAATTTAAATTTTTCTTGGCATTTCAAAATGAATGTTACGTTTTTAATTATTCTCTTTAATTTTCACTTTTTCTTTCTTTAGTTATAAACTGTTGTAATCAATTTCAAGTACTTTTGTCATTTTTAGTATATTTTTTCTTTATTCAATTATTTTTTTCAGTTTTAACTTGAAACGTACAATTTTCAATTATGTTTGATAATTTTTAAGGAGTTTCTTCAACTTTCAGTTTCTGTCTTCAGTTTTCACATATTCAATTATTTTATTCAATTTCAGATAATTTTTTAATTTTTTAAATTTGAAACATGTTATTTTCAGCGATTTTAAAGTATTCTTTGAACAATTTGAATTGTTTTCTAGGTGATTCTAAAATTCCGATTACATTTTTAATGTATTTTAAAATATTTTTTTTTAATTTTTAATTTCTTTTTTTAAAGAGTTTCTTAATTTTTTTGGTATTTTATTTGACACTTTAGTTCTTATTAATCTTATATTCGTAGTATTTTATATTTTCTAACAATTGAAAGTTTCTTTTAATTTTTTATCAGTTTCATCAATATTAATTAATTGAATGACTTAGTAAAGAAGTTAACCGCTCGAGTGATGAAATTGACTTTTTTAAAACTAGTATTTCTAGATTTATCTCAATACTGCGTAGACATGTATTTTAAATCTTCCTCATTGCTATTGCTATCCTAGTTACATCTATTTTGATATAAAAAAAAAAAATTCTATGTAGTTTCATCCTGTAACTTTATAAGCTAAGAGTATGCTCTGTACGAAAGGGCTGGTCTCGTATATTTAAATAAATAAATGAAACTTAAAATATTTTTCTTTATTTGACAAAAATATCTTCCATTTTCTTAGGCAGCCAAAAAATTAGTTTATTTTTGTCGATTTTTAGTTAATGACTTCAATTTGTATGATACTTCTTTAAATTATAATTATCATTTCCATTTTAATTATTTTTTTTATTTTTAAATTCAAAAAAAGTTTTTCTTAAAGATTTTCTTTCATTTTTTGTTATTTTTTTAAATTTAACTTGTAATAACTTCAACTCTTTATTTTTACTTCTCTTTTGATTTTTTTTTTTTAATTTAATTTTTTTGTCATAACTTATAATTACCTTGTTTTTAAAATTATTATCTTGTATTTTCAGCTAGTTCAGTCATAAGGAAATTGTTTTCTTCAAATTCCAATTATTTTCTTCAAATTTTAATTACAATTTTTGATTTTTAATCTTGTGTTCAATTTCTTCCGGAATTTTAATTCCTTTTTTAAATTTAAAGTATTGTCTTCAAATTCAATCATTTTTCTTATTTTTTAATTAATTTTTCCAAATTTCCTCTATTTCTCATCTTTTAATGATTATTTTCGTATATTTTAACTTATAATCTTTAATTTTGGATTATTCGTGTTATTTATATTTTAAAATTAATTTTTTTGTTTCTCAATTATTTTCTTTAATTTTTACTTTTGTTTTCTTTAATTTAAAATTATTGACTTGAATTTCAACTATAGGATCGCTTATAATTTTATTTGAAATTTTCTAAGATAGGGGGGAACCCAATTTTCCTTCCTGCGGGAAGATCATCAGAAGATGAGTTTTCGAAATTTAAATGTATGTAAAGAATGCCAAAAAGTCAATTAATCTTTTTTTTTTATTATTTGTGTATTTCACAAACTGAGCTGTTTTTTGAAAATATAATCTTCATTTGTAGATTTTTCCAACATGACTTTCTATATTAAAACATATAACATACAAAAAAAATTTCATATATGAATTTATACATCAAATCGTGTCTCAATTTCGCATACGATTTGTAATCGACATGTCAAAATACGAATTATAAAAAAATCGGAGGTGCTTCTTATTTGGAAGTACAACCTAATTTAAATAAATCATTTAAATAATCAATTAATAGCTAATTATAATTGAAATAAGATATCAGAAGAAGAGAAGTATAACTTCATTATTTACTTTAGATGCGAGGAAAAAAGAGTGGGAGGCACGACTGAGGTTTGCAGAGCAGACCTCGACATTACTATACCACGATTAGTCGTACTTCGAGTGTACTATATGATGGTTCATCAGTCTGCATATTCAGCACTCATTTTACAATTCAAGTGTTGACCGGTGTTTAAAAATGACAAAATTGAATCTAATCTATTAATGCTAATCCTCAATATTTTTTATTCAAAACTATTTCTTTCTTTTAACAAAAGAAAAAAGATTTTCTTACATGATAATTTATAAACGAATACACGTGGTGACTGCTTTTTTCAGTGTCTGTGTTTTTTAAGTGTGGGCGTAAGTAAGATTATATTTTTATTTTTAATAAATATTTATAAATTCTTTGCGCATTGTTTCTTGATTGGATGCAATTCTATTTTCTTAGATTTTTAACACATATTTAAAATATACTATCAGCACTATGAAATTTAATTTTTCTTTTTTACTTTCTGGTCTAGGATCGAACAGGCTTTGCTACTTTCTGTAAAAATTTTAAAAAGTGATTATTTTTCTAATTGCATTATAATTTAGAAAATCTAAAAAAATTTTCCAAACAATATCTTTGTTTATGAAAATTGTTAACAATTTATCATCTGAGAATGATTCGTCATTATCAGAGAAGAAAAATTATTGAGTGTATTGACGGAATGTTTTGTAAAATAAAGAAAAACATTTTTTTTTTTAACAATCTGATAAAAGGGTAATTTTATTTTGTGCTTTTTCAATTGAAGCCGTAAAATCTCATTAACTGCAGCTAATGTCGTATATAGGTATCGACAAGAAACATTTTTATTCAATTTCGCAATGAAATTCTCTCTCTGTATTTGATTATCAACGTCAATAAAGATAAGTTCAAGACGTGTACAATAATATTAAAAATAATCCAGAAAAAAAAAAACGATTTTAACATCTTGATATAATCTCTCGTAAGTCGAAATATCAAAGTTGGATTAAGCGAAAAATTGTTTTCTATTTTCAAATCAAAGCTGGCAATGAAAATAACATTTATCTTATGATAACATAACTAAAATCATTAAAATTTTATTATGTTTGAATAACTACAACAAGAAACTTGTAAAAAAATATATAGGTACAAATAAAGTAATAATCGTCAATATTTTTTAAATTATCGAGATACATTTCAAGAAATAAAATGTTCTTGTATACCTACTCAATTTTTCATCTTTCTTCTTTCTCAATCGTGACCTCTATCATAGCGAGTAAAATATTATATGATTAAAAAAAAGTCACACACGTGTTTGCCCTAAACTCATAAGCCCCATAGCGACCCAGCCTTTCTCTTTCTTCAGAAAACTCCCCAACTGTTTATATGTCCAGCTGATCTTGTTACTATATTTTTAGGGTATTTAAATTTCCGTAAACCGGTTTTGTATATTCTTGCATTACTTACAACTGAAACCCTCATCCTACCAAAACACGTTCTCGTGGAATTCGATTTTTTAAAAACTTTTATCCTCTCTGTGACCTTGAACTTGATGACAATGAACTTGACATATAAAGAATTTTCCTACATTGAAAAAAAAATCAAAAATTAAATTAAATTTTTCTATCAAACTTTACTCATTAAGTCATTAAGAAAACAGGATTCATTTTTATCAGTAAAAATAGTTTTAATTGAGTGAAATCTCTACAATTAAATAACAATTGTTCTTTAGTTTCTAACTTTGAACAATATTTGTGTACTTACTGTTTTTTTCTTCTAATAAAATTTTTTCTATATGTTACCGTTTTTTTTAAAAAAATGTAATTTTTCTGAAAATCACGTTTGATTACATTTTTTAGTTATTATTTAATTGAAAATAGGTTATTAATTTTTTTTTTTGCTCAATGTTGCATTATTGTTTGATAATTTTCAACTGCTTCGTTTAACGAGGAAATTGTCTCTAAACACAAAGTATCAGTTATTGAAATGTTCATAGACATCCAAGAAAGTATTCTGGAAAGTTTCATTTAAATAGAAATTGTCTTAAACAAAATATAAGCAATATAACATTTTTGGGGCGCAACGAACTTGATATAATTTATTTTAAGAACTATGATGTTAAGCGTCCTCATGTTCATTAATGAATACACAACAACAAATTTTGGGAAAATTCCAGAACAAATTTAAAAAAAAATTCATTCTTCGTAAAGATGAAAATTGAAAAATTAAAACAAAATAATTACAATTGGAAAAAAAAAGTTTCAAAAATACTTGAAATTAAAAGAAAATAATTGAAGACTGAGAAGAATATTAAAATTTGTAAAAATTATGAGACTGGTGTCAAAAAATAAAATTTTGAGTACGACAATTGAGATATTGACGAAATAATTGAATTGTGAAGAAACTATTTGAATAATTACACAAATAATTGAAAGCTGGAGTAAAAATTAAAAAATTAATTTACGATAATTGAAAAATTAAAAAAAAAATATTCGAAGTTTGAGGAAAATAATTGAAGTTGAAAGAAAATAATTTAAAGTTGAAGAGAATTATTCGATAATATCGAAGAAAATTAAATATTTATTTATTTCATAATAAATAATAATAATAATAATAATAATAATAATAATAACATAATAATAATAATAATAATAATAATAATATGAAGAAATTAATTAAATTAAAAAAAATAATAATTTAAGAATAATAAAATCAATTCAAATTTGAAAAATAACTTGTAAACTTAAAAAAAATAATTAAAAAATACCAAAAAAATGTATATGTGTAGAAAATAGTTGAAAAATGACAAAAATAATTGAAATTTAGATAAAAAATTAATGAAAAATGAGTAATATATTCAAAAATAAAGTAATTAAAAATAGGTGTCGAAAGAACGTATTTGTAAATTGTAATTAAAAATTTGACGATGTAATTGAAATATGAACAAACTAATTGATTTATAAGGTAAATTTTTAATCAGGCACCTAATATAAAATTTAAAAAAATCCAAAGTGAAATTAGTCCCTGCCTTTTGCTTTATTAATTTTAATTCTCTTTATCAGAAAATTTTAAAATTGTTTTAGTTCACAGACAAAATATGCAGATAAGGTAGCCTTAATAAATAAATATTGATTATGACTAACTATAATTTATAAATTACACACTTATATGAATTTTAATAATAATTTAGATTAATTTAAAGTGTCGAATAGTCGCATTTATTAAAAATTCAAATGACGTTATTTTACTTTATTGGAAAAATTTTAAATTAAAAAATTAAACACAGTTTAAATTATTCTGTAATTTTTTTTAACCATTTTTGAAGTTCCGAATCTTTCATCAAGTTTGCTGCAAATTTGAAAACTTAAGGTTGCAAATATGAATTTAATTTTTTAAATATCAATTATTCTCTTTAGTCTTTAAATTATTGTCATGAATATTGAAATTTATTACACAAGTTTTCATTTACTTCTGTCATTTTTCAAATTTTTTTTTCAACATTTCATTTTTTTTTTCTATTTTTAAATTATTTCTAATAGAATAATTTCTATTCTACTTTTGTTTATTAATTTTGAATAATCTTCTTAAAATTTTAATTACTTTTGTCATTATTCTATTATTTTTGTCATTTTACGATTATTTTCTTAATATTTCTATTATTTTTGACATTTTAGAATTATTTTTTACAAATTTCAATTATTATTTTATTGAAATTATTGAATGCGACCTATTAATATTTAATATAGTAATTATTATTGTTATATCAAATTTTAATTTTATTGTTACTTGAAATAAATTTTTAAATTTTATATTGTAATGGGCTTTTGCCTGTAAGTATATAAGTAAATAATTTTTTTTTTACATAAATTTGTAAATTTATTAGGGGAGTGGGCCCCAAGATGAACATTTCGTATAAAAATTTTGTTTAAGGTGACAGCGCCTTATGCTTTCTGTCATTTTTCTTGTTCGAACAGACGAAGATTTTTAACAATTGTTACATCTTGGGGCCCTTTTTTTTTTTAAACCGAAAATTTTAACAATTAGAAAAAATGCTTTAAAAATGTTTATGTTCAAAATAAAATTTTATCCATATGTCCATAAGTCACATTATAAATTGTACTTTCATCCAGTATAAATTATTTTCTACAAATTTTAATCATTTTCTTTATTATTTTTATTATTGTCATGAGTTTATTAAATTTGTATATTGTTTTTCAAATAATTTCAATTATTTTCTCCAAACTTCAATTATTCTCTATAAATTTTTTATTTTTACACCAGCTTTCAATTATTTATGTCATTATTCAATCAGTTTCTTAAAATTTCAATTGTTTGGTCAATTTTTCAATTATTGTCTTTCAATTTTTAATTTTATGCGACAGTTATCAATTATTTTTTTCAAATTACAATTATTTTTGTTATTGTTCAATTATCTTCCTGTAATTTCAATTATTTTTTAAACTTTTCAATTATTTTTTTTTAATTTCAACTGTGTTCTTCAATCTTCAAATTATTGTCAGGAATATCCAAATTTTCTACAAGTTCAATTCACTTTCGTTATTTTTCAATTATTTTTTTCAAATTTCAATTATTTTTGTCATTAATCAATTATTTTTGTTATTTTCCAATTATTTTTCTCTTATTTTTGTTATTTTTTACAAATTGCAATTATTATAAGCAATTATGTTGATTATTTTGATCCTTGTTTTTTAATGTCATGAACTTTTAAATTTCTTACACCTGTTTTAAATTATTTTCATCATTATTTTTATTATTGTTACGAATTTATTAATTTGTTTACACCTCTTTCAATTATTTTTTTCAAACTTAAATTATTTTTTTCATATTTGAGTTTTTTCGACATTTTTAAATTATTCTCTTCAAATTGCAATTATTGTCTTCAAACTACAATTAATTTCTTCAACTTTCAATTATTTTCCTCAAACTTATAATTTTTTTTTTTTTTTTAATTTAAAATTATTGTCTATAATTTTTTAATTTTTACACCAGTTTTGAATGATTTATTTCAATATTTCAATTGTCTTGACAAGTTTTCAAGTATTTTATTCAAATTAAAAATTTTTTAAAGTTATCAATTATTTTTGTCATTTCTCAATTATTTTTTTAAATAACAACTATTTTTGTCAATATTAAAATATTTTTGACATTTTGGAATTATTTTCTTTAAATGTCATTTTCTTCAATCTTTTTATTATTGTCATAAATTTATTAACTTTTGAAGATTAGTTTTCAATTATTAATGTCATTATTCAATTACTTTCTTCACATTTTAATTATATCGTTAAGTTTTCAATTATTTTATACAATTTTTAAATTAACGTATATTAAATTTTTTACTTCATTTTTTAATATATTTCTCATTTTTCATTCATTTTTTTCTAAATTTCAGTTATTTTTGTCATTATTCAACTATTATCTACACATTTACATTTTTTTGATATTTTTTTCAAGTTTCAATTATTTTCTTGAAAATTCTATTATGTTTTTCAATTTTTTAGCTATTGTCTAAACAGTGTAATTTTTATACCAGCTTTTATAATTATTTATGTCATTATTCAATTAGTTTCTTTACATTTTACTAATTTTTTCAATATCTCAATTATTGTGCGAAAATTAAAATTTTTTACACTAGTCTCACACTTTTGTTTCAAACTTTAATTAATGTAGTCATTCTTTAATTATTTTTTTGTAACTTCAATTATTTTTAAAACTTTTCAATTAATAACTTCAAATTCCAATTATTTCGTTTCAATTTTTTGATTTTTAATAATTTTTTTAAATTAGTTTTGTCATTTACAACTTTTTTTCTTTTTAAATTGAATTATTTTTGTCATTATTTAATTATTCTCTACATATTTCAATTATTTTTGCGATTTTCGAATTGTTTTTTTCAAATTTGAATGGCTTTTTCTGCTGGCGTATATATAACTCTATATTGCTTATTCACTTTTTTTTATTTAAAAACTTACTATTTAATCACTATTTTTTTATTTAAAAGCTCACTATTTACTCACCATTTTCACTTAAAAACTCATTATTTACTCACTTTTTTAAATTAAAAAGTCTTTTTTCGCTAATTTCAATCTGCAAGTCCACTGGCAGCCCTCATTATTGGATAAATATTATTCATCGATTTGTTTTATTTATTATTATAGTTTAATTTCTAAAATGTATGGAAAACTAATCGCGCGCTTGCGCGCGTTATATTTTGCTGATTTCCTGATAAAGAGAATCAAAATTAATGAAAGAAATAGGCAGGGACTAACTTCACTTTGGATTTTAAAACATGGACAGAAAAAAATGAATAAATATAAATAGTAGCTAACTTCAGGAGTTTACGAAAATTATTATTAAATAATAATAATCTCCGTAAACTCCTGAAGTTAGTTAGTATTTATATTTATTCATCTTTTCTGTCCATATTTAAAAGTCTGAAGTGAAGTTAGTTACTATTAATATTTATTCTTCTTTTTTTGTCCACGTTTTAAAAACTGAAGTAAAGTTAGTCTTAGTCCCTGTTATTTTATTAATTTTGACTCTCTTTGTCAGAAAATATTTTGAAATTTGAATTGAAAGAATAAGGTAACCTTTTTCGTTAGTGTCGTGTTGTGCTGGTTTTTAATTATCATTTGTGTAAAAAAAAAGTTTCGAAAAATGCTTTAAAAATTTATTATGGTTTTTCAAGAAGTTTAAAATATATACACATGCAATTAATTTCCTAAATTTTAAGTTATTATCTCAAATTTAGATTATTGTCATCAATTTTACATTATATAACGATTTTTTAATTATTTTCTTTTGCTTAAACATAAATTATGCATTTTTTCTTGATTTTCATCAATTTATAATTATATTCATTATTTTGTCGTTACTTTTAAAAACTTCAATTATTTATCCGATATTGCAATATTATTTTCATCAATTTTCGTTATTTCTGCGATTTTTTAATTATTCTATTTAAATAAAATTTTTTAAGTAATTCTGTAATTATTTTTTTTTTTAAACATATATTCTATGCTTTTTTCAGTTATTTCTCTCAAATTTTATTGAATGTTTTCAATTTTTCATATTTAAATTATTTTCATTTTAATTCAATTTTCTTTATTAATCTTAAATTATTTTCAGAATGTTTGAATTATTATTTTCAATTTTTAATTAATTTTATCATTTTACTATTATTTTTCTCGATTGTTAATTATTATTCTCATTTTCTAAAATTATTTTCTAAGATTTTTAAGTATTTTTCTGAAAATTCAAATATTTTCTTCAATTTCTAATTATTTTCATTTGTTATCAGAATTTCAAAATTTTTTTATTAATTATCGTAATTTTAATTATTTTTAGCATTCTTCCAGTCTTTTCTCCAATTTTTAGTTATTCTCATTTTATAAAATAAATTTCTAAAATTTGTTAAGTATTTTTCTCAAATTTCTATTATTTTCTTGAATTTTTAATTATTTTTCTTTGTTTTCATAATTTCCAAAAGATTTTATTAATTATCGTAAACTTCAATTATTTTTAGCATTCTTCCAGTCTTTTCTCCAATTTTTAGATATTCACATTTTATAAAATAAATTTCTAAAATTTGTTAAGTATTTTTCTCAAATTTCTATTATTTTCATGAATTTTTAATTATTTTTCTTTGTTTTCATAATTTCCAAAAGATTTGATTAATTATCGTAAATTTCAATTATTTTTAGCATTCTTCCAGTCTTTTCTCCAATTTTTAGTTATTCTCATTTTATAAAATAAATTTCTAAAATTTATTAAGTATTTTTCTCAAATTTCTATTATTTTCTTGAATTTTTAATTATTTTTCTTTGTTTTCATAATTTCCAAAATTTTCTTATTAATTATCGTAAATTTTAATTATTTTTAGCATTCTTTCAGTCTTTTCTCCAATTTTTAGTTATTCTCATTTTATAAAATAAATTTCTAAAATTTGTTAAGTATTTTTCTCAAATTTCTATTATTTTCTTGAATTTTTAATTATTTTTCTTTGTTTTCATAATTTCCAAAAGATTTGATTAATTATCGTAAATTTCAATTATTTTTAGCATTCTTCTAGTCTTTTCTCCAATTTTTAGTTATTCTCATTTGATAAAATAAATTTTTAAAATTTGTTAAGTATTTTTCTCAAATTTCTATTATTTTCTTGAATTTTTAATTATTTTTCTTTGTTTTCATAATTTCCAAAAGATTTTATTAATTATCGTAAACTTCAATTATTTTTAGCATTCTTCCAGTCTTTTCTCCAACTTTTAGTTATTCTCATTTTATAAAATAAATTTCTAAAATTTGTTAAGTATTATTTTTAAATTTCTATTATTTTCTTGAATTTTTAATTATTTTTCTTTGTTTTCATAATTTCCAAAATATTTTATTAATTATTATACATTTTAATTATTTTTAGCATTCTTCTAGTCTTTTCTCCAATTTTTAGTTATTCTCATTTCATAAAATAAATTTCTAAAATTTGTTAAGTATTTTTCTCAAATTTCTATTATTTTCTTGAATTTATAATTATTTTTCTTTGTTTTCATAATTTCCAAAAGATTTTATTAATTATCGTAAATTTCAATTATCTTTAGCATTCTTTCCGTCTTTTCTCCAATTTTTAGTTATTCTCATTTCATAAAACAAAATTTCTAAAATTTGTTAAGTATTTTTCTCAAATTTCTATTATTTTCTTGAATTTTTAATTATTTTTCTTTGTTTTCATAATTTCCAAAAGATTTTATTAATTATCGTAAATTTCAATTATCTTTAGCATTCTTCCCGTCTTTTCTCCAATTTTTAGTTATTCTCATTTCATAAAACAAAATTTCTAAAATTTGTTAAGTATTTTTCTCAAATTTCTATTATTTTCTTGAATTTTTAATTATTTTTCTTTGTTTTCATAATTTCCAAAAGATTTTATTAATTATCGTAAATTTCAATTATTTTTAGCATTCTTCCAGTCTTTTCTCCAACTTTTAGTTATTCTCATTTCATAAAACAAAATTTCTAAAATTTGTTAAGTATTTTTCTCAAATTTCTATTATTTTCTTGAATTTTTAATTATTTTTCTTTGTTTTCATAATTTCCAAAAGATTTCATTAATTATCGTAAATTTCAATTATTTTTAGCATTCTACCAGTCTTTTCTCAAACTTTTAGTTATTCTCATTTTATAAAATAAATTTCTAAAATTTGTTAAGTATTTTTCTCAAATTTCTATTATTTTCTTGAATTTTTAATTATTTTTCTTTGTTTTCATAATTTCCAAAATATTTTATTAATTATCATAAATTTTAATTATTTTTAGCATTCTTCTAGTCTTTTCTCCAGTTTTTTGTTAATCTCATTTACTAAAATTATTCTCTAAGGTTTTTAAGGAATTTTCTCAAATTTCAATTATTTTCTATAATTTTTTATTATTTTCATTTGTTTTCATAATTTCAAAATTTGTTGAGTAATTATCGTAAATTTCAATTACTTTTAGCTTATTTCTTCAATTCTTTTTCTTTCTTTTCTCTTTTTTTTTTGGAATTCAAAAAATTCTTATTTTTAGATATTTCTTTTTTTTTTTTAAATTGATTTCTGAGATCTTCATGTATTTTTTCAGATTACAATTATTTTTTCTTTATTTAAAAAAAATTCTGTAATTTTTCAATTATCACACTTAAATGTCATTTTTTTTTTTACAACTTATCATTGTTTGTATAATATTTTAATTATTTTCGGCAAGTTATAAAATTTAAAAACATTTTTCAATTATTTTCCAAAATTTATTTCCTTCAATTTTCAATTCTTTAAATTTGTTTCATAATTTCAAAAATTGTCAACTATTTATCTGACTTTTTAATTATTTCATTATTTATATTATTTTTTATATTATTTTCGTCAATTTTTAATTACTTTCGTTCTTTTTCTCGTTCTTTTTCATAATTGCCAAAAATTTTTTACTTATTTCTCTTTAATTAAAACTTGTTCTGTTCAATTTTAAATTATGTTTATCTTTTTTCATTTATTTTTTCTAATTTTTAATTATTTTGAAATAGAATCAGAAAAAAGTGTTTCATTAAAAAAACTTTTTAGAATGAAAAAGTCACGTGAAACAATGCCCCATATGGTTTACCTAAGCTACTTGCTATACTATGTGTTATTTAACTATACTTATTTTCAAATTGTTAAAGTATAAATCATTATTACTATACTACTTGATTATGTCTGGAAAAATGTAGAAAAAAGTACTGAAATTTCAGGCTGAATTTGTAAATTCCCTGACATTTTGAGGTTTCCCTGGTTCTGTATAGCATAACCTCGGTAGCAAACATGCATACGTGTCTCTAAAAATTTTTTGTGGCGGGGATGAAAGGGTCTCTCCTCTCCTCAGTCTCTCTCCTTCACATCCCCTTAGAGACAAAATAGAGAACAATCATCCAATCAGGAAGCACAAATTATTCATATTTAGATGCTGGACTTACATCTGTGTCAAAGGTCCGTCATGCGATTGGACGTTATCTAACGTATGTGCGCAGAGGTGACCGAAAAAAGAAGTTCTAAACGAACCTTGGGCACAGTGTTGCTTTCGAAAGTTTTTGGAGAATCTCCTTACACACAAAGCAAGTTTGGGTAGTTGTCAAATGGAGGGGATTGGACCCATAGGGAAAGGGGATGTTGGCTACGGGTATTGCCCCTCAACTTTCAGCCTTTAGTCATTGTTGTCATTTTGTGTCCGCAAGTTCATTCTTCGATTTAGGAAAAAAAAAAACATTTCTGTAAGTTTTTAATCCTTTTTTTTTCTAAATTGAATTTAATTTGAAATTTTTCATTCTTCGTAAAATTACCAAATTTGTGCACACTGAAAGTCAATTTTTGTGCTAAAGATTTGATCCTTGTTTGTTTCCTTTGTTCAACCGACCCTTTTGGAACAAAAGACTTACATAAAGACTTTACGATTATTTAAATATTTTTGTGAGTATCAAAATATGAAAATCGATTATAATTAGAGGATTGGTGTTTATTTAGAAATGACCAGTAAATAAATAGTGCGGTGAATAATAGATAAAAAACTATTTTTTTTACAATTAACAAAAATTAGTTTCAAATTAAAAATAGCGGGTTTTTTTTCAAATTATATGTAAAATACTAAGCTTATTTGACAGATTCAACATTCTTATTATATGATTTAATTTTTAGAATTCAAGGAATTAAAAGTTAACAATACAAAGTTTGTGTAATTTTTTTAACCTACAATTTTCAATTTTATAGAGTTTAATTTAAAAGTGGAATAAAAAGAATATTTTAATAAATATCGTAACACGAGTTTAAGAGAATGAATTTGGAAAAAACTTTGTAAGTTTAAAAAAATTCAAAATTTATGTAACTTTAAATTTTGAAATGTATTTAATTAAAAGTCCCCGAATAAATATTTAAGGGCATGTGATGAATTATGACGTAATTGGTGTAGGCAAAAACAGTCCGCAACCTTTTTTAAAAAATAATAAATATTTTGACTCAAAATTTTGTAGAAATACTTAAAGTATAATTAGAAAGATCCTTCTGGTTTAAAGTTTTAATTATTCTTTAAAATTATATTTTTAATGTATAAAACTATGTCAATTTCGAACAAGTTTTAGTGATAAGGTAAAAACTTTATTTTCACCATCTTTATCAATTAAACGTTGCATTTAATCAGAAGTTTTTTGTTAATTTTTAAACGACTTGGATAACATAACCTTAAATTTTACAATTGTTTTCGATAAACAGAAAATTGTAATTTTTATTCAAATTTATCTTTGAATCAATAATCAAAATGTTATTAATAAAATTGTCCAACCTTCGACTAAACCGCTTTTAAACTTTAAATTCTTCTTTTATTAATAAAATATACACGAAAATTTGACAAATATTTTTTTCAATTATGTGTCCAATTCTTCAATAAGATATTAGTTTTCAATATTGGATGAAAATGTTATTTGTGTTACTTTTATATTTGTTTATAATAACTTGAACTTAACCTAATTTTTTCTAAGGAATGTACAACTGGATCTTTTAAAATGTGGTGAAATCATTTTTAATTA
This sequence comes from Ganaspis brasiliensis, assembly GCA_037103525.1. NCBI lineage: Eukaryota > Metazoa > Arthropoda > Insecta > Hymenoptera > Figitidae > Ganaspis > Ganaspis brasiliensis. The sequence continues at coordinate 4,435,894 of JAZKLR010000210.1, forward strand.
TATTTTGTGAATATAAAACCACTAGTTGAAGGTTATGTCAATGGTTTAAACTTCCTTAATGTAAATTTTAGAAATTCAGAAAAAAAATTCAGGGTTTCGGGTTTAATAATCATTTAAAAAGACTTTTTTTAATTACTTAGTGAAAAAAAGGGGGTGAAAAAAGTTATTAATTTTGTGTTGTTTTTTTAAATCCCACTGAATTTAAAAAAACCTTGTATTCAAACAAGAACAAAAAGAAACAAAAAATAATTGTTATTATGAGTTAAAGTTACGGTTTTAAAAACTAATTTTCCGTAAATACTAAAAACGCTTAATATAAACTTTTTTTTTATTAAAAACTTGTAATAAAAAATTCTTGAGGTTTGGACACTTCCTATAGTGAAACAAAAGACCTGTTGCTTGTGAAAAATGTGATGAGACAGAAAATTAAAATGATTTTTATAAAGGTGAATATTACGTTTCTGTATTTTAATGCTGTCTAATTTCCGATTAATTAATAATAATTCGTAAATTTTTTTGTTTTATTGTCTCTTTTTATCCATTATATTTTAATTTCTTTCATTTTAATATGTATAATTTTAAAGATTTTTATTTCATATTTTATTATAATTTAACTGCTTTTTATATTTTCAATATAATTTTTAAATAGAAAAATTGTTTTTTAATTGTAACGAAAGTGAAATGCAAAAGTTGACCAAAAATAATAATAACGAAGATAAATTACTATAATACTAATAATGTATATATAATATTTTAATTACTAAACGTAATTCGTTTTCAATTAAAAATCCATTTTCTGGCCAAAAATTCCATCATTAGAAAATTTTCTTTAGTGTTTGACTATGACCTTTGTCTACAGAAGTGTGCCCATCTTAGAGAATTCTTAACAATAAATAATTAAATTTTTGATACCGACTAAAAAGCAAACGGGTGAATTAGTTGAGATATTTCTAGTTGTCAACATAAATTAAATTATCGAATTTAATCGGGAGCACAGACGATTATTACTTTCATGCGTGTCGTTTCTTCTCGGGCGATTAGTAAGAGTGCTTGTGAAGAGATCAACGACCCATGAAGGCTTAATTCATAAATTGAACGATGAATTTTTTTTCTAAAGCAGAGCTTTAGATTTTTTTTAATTTTTAATAGTTATAAACTCAGTTTCCAACTATTCTTTTTTTTGCATCTTTATAAAAAATAAATTCCTGCAAGAAATGCAGTAGGCAAAAATTTCCAAAAAAACGTCTAAAGGACGTCCTTTGTACATAAAAGCCGACATAAGTACGTCTTTTGGACATGTGTTCCCACTAAGAAGTGCAAATTAAAAAAGCTGTAGAACTTCGAAAATGTATATCTTTTTTTCTACCGATAGACGGACAGACAGACAGACAGTTGTATTAATTTTTTTTCTCTGATAATTTTAATAATATTGTTGGGAAGAATTTTCCTTCTTCGTAGTAACTGGCGATAAATTAAATTTATTGATAATGAAAGAAGTCGTGCTTTTAAATTATCTCTTGAATGTTGCTGCCATTTTGATTGAACTTCCGGTTATCACAATGCACACACAAAATTTATTTGACCCACTGTGCGGATCCACGTGCGTTTGCAATAATTCTTGATTCTTGTGCTAGTAACGGCTCGACCATCAAATGATCAAATGCACATTAACTAATCTATTTCTGATGATAGCTGAAGGGATAACAAATTTGTCGCAATTTTATATAATATAATTTTTTTTAAATTTACACCAGAGTAAATTTTATTTTTTATGTCCTCTATAACAAAATCTGTTGAACAAAAATTTATTTTATTTTTAAAAAACAATGAATATTTTCTCGAAATTATGCATAAATTATTCAAAAAATATTGTTTTTTTTTTTTAATTAATTGTGTTTCTAAATGATTCAAATTAAAAAATTATATAATGGTCTGGCTGTTTTATATTAAAAAAAAAAAAAAAATAGTGACAGTATTTTTTAAAATAAGTTTCTTGTAATTTATAAATAATATTTCTGTATCGAATTCTTTATTGTAATGATAATATAGAAATTACTCTGAATTTAAAAATGAAAGAACAAATTCTTCTTTCATGCGGGTGCTTGTTTGAACCTTCGGAAACTCTAGTTATATATATATAAATGCCGGCTGATTTAATTTAATTCATTGTAGAATGTCTGCTAAGAATACATGCAACCTCCCGACTATTCTGGCTCTTTTTTCTATTCTTTAGTCTGTGTCAGCATGAAAAAGTCTCTTCTAATTTTTTTTTTATCTATAGAAATGTTTTGTTTCTAAGAAATATTTTAACTTTAGAAATAATTTTATTGAGTTTTAATATCACTTTTAAGAAACAGGGTGTCTACTAACCGGGAAAACCGGGAAATAACCAGGAATTTAAATTAACCGAGAAAAACTGGGAATTTTCCGTCAAACCGGGAATGTTTTTTCTGGGATAATAAATTCTGTTCAATTTTCAATTATTTTCTTCAATTTCCAATTATTTTCTACAATTTTCAATTATTTTCTTACATTTAAAATTATTTTCATTAATTTAAAATTATTTCTTCATTTCTCAATTATTTTTTACGATTATCTACTATTTTCTATAATTGACAATTATTTTCTTCAATTGCCAATTATTTTCTTCAATTTTCAATTATTTTCATCAATTTCTAATTAATTTATTTAATTCTGAAACATTTTCTACGATTTTCAATTATTTTAATCAATTTTTAATTATTTTCTTCAACTATAAATTATTTTTTTTTAATTGACAATTATTTGATTCAATTTTCAATTATTTTATTTATTTATTTAGAAATCATATACGGGCGACAATAGATGCCCATTATACAAAAAAAAAGAGTGAAAAAAGAGTGAGTATTTTCTTCAATTTTTAATTATTTTTATCAATTTTTAATTATTTTCTTCTGTAATAAATAATTCTCGGCTTTTTTCAATATTTTTTTTCAATTATCAATTATGTTTTTGAAACTTGATTCAATTTATCAATTCTTATTCAACATTATTATTATTATTATTATTATTATTATTATTATTATTATTTTCATAAACTCACATTTTCTTCAATTTCAAATTACTGTATTTTACAATTTTTAATTAATTTCTTCAAATTACAATTACATTCTTAATTTTATATTGTTTTTTTCAAATTCTATAATTCCTGAGTTGTTCCATTTCTTTTTTCTTCAATTATCACTTATTTTCTTCTACTTTCAATACCATTGTTCAATTCTTGAATTATTTTCTATAATTCTCAATTATAATTTTTAAAATTCAATTCGATTCTTTAATTTAAAATTTTTTTTTTTAATATTCAATAACTCTAGGCTTTTTACAATGATTTTTTTTAATTCTCAATTATTTTCTTCAAATTCCAATTTTTTTCCTAAATTTCAATTATTTTCTTCAATTTTCAATTATTTTTTTATATTTCTCTCAGTTTCTCAATTTCTTTCAATTTTCAATTTCTTTTCAATTTTCTTTAATATTTAACAATTCTCAGCTTTTTTAAATTATGTTTTTCTTTCAATTTTTATTTAAATTGTGAATTTTTAAATTATTTTCATCAATTCGCAATTATTTCCATCGATTTCTAAATCTTTCTGCTGTTTTCAAATATTGTCTTCAATTTTTAAGTACCTTCTTGAATTTTCAATTATTTTCTTCAATTTCAAATTATTTTTTCATATTTCTTTCAGTTTCTCAATTTCTTTCAATTTTTAATTTCTTCTCAATTTTCTTCAATATTTACCAATTCTCAGCTTTTTTAAATTATGTTTTTCTTTCAATTTTTATTAAAATTGAGAATTTTCAAATTATTTTCATCAATTCGCTATTATTTACGTCGATTTATAAATTTTTCTGCTGTTTCCAAATATTGTATTTAATTTTTCAGTACTTTCTTCAATTTTTAATTATTTTCTTCAATTTTCAATTATCTTCTTTAATTTTTAATTTTTTTATTCAATTATCAATTGTTTGTTTCAATATTCAGTAATCTCGACTTTTTTCAATTATTTTTTTCAATTATAAGTTATTTATTTCATGTTTCAAAACCTCCTACAGTTTTTAATAATTTTCTTCTATTTTCAATTTAATTATTCAATTGTTCAATTTTTTTTTTAATTCTCAATTAATTTCTTTAAATAACAATTCTATTCTTCAATTTTTAATGTTTTCTTCAATATTTAATAAATTTCTGTCATTTTCCATTTTTTTTTTTATTATAAATTATTTTCTTCTTTTTTCAGACCAATTTTTCAGTAATTTTCTTTAATTCTCAATTATTGTATTCGAATTTCAATTTTATTTCTCAATTTTCAATTGTTTTTTTTTTTTTTAATATTCAATAATTCTGTGTTTTTCTGATTTCAATTTGATTATTTAATTTTCAATTTATCTCTTTAATTTTGAATTATTAACTTAAATTTTACATTATTTTTTTGGATTTTCTATCTAGTTGACCAATTTTCAAATATATTCTTTAAATTTAATAACCATTGTTCAATTTTTTCAATTATTGTTCAATTGTGGTTCATATTTACTTTTTTCTTTTTTTTGTTTCTAATTTGTCAAATATCTTTGTCATTGTTCAATTATTTCTTTCCATTATGAATTATTTCTTTTCATTATTAATTGTTTCTTTTAATTCTTAATTATTATTTTTTGTAAAGTTTAATATTTAATTCTTCAATTCTCAATTATTTTCTTTGAATTTCAATTATTTGCTTCAATTATTAACTGTTATCTTCAATTTTTGTAGCCATTTGTAGGTCTTTTTATACTTAAAATAAATTTTAAGTTAACAAGAAAAAAAACCGGGAAAAATTAGTAAACACCCCGACTTTTATGAAACTACCTATTTTTTCTTTTAATAACAAAACCAAATTTTATAATCCTTAAAATTCAAATTAAATCTCTATATATGAACTAGTGCGCTACAATCTTTAAATTACCTTTTTAAAAATTTTATTCTTGACAGTAGTTTACTTCACATTACAAAGAGTATCATTTGAGAAGATGATTTTTAACTTTGTATATGGAGTTTTTTTATTTATACGACGTTTTAGAAAAAAAAAATTACCTTGACCATCAGTCAGTCTTCAAGTTATTCCCCTCAATGAAACAAATCTTGGAAAAGAAATAGAATTGTCATTTTCATTTGATATAATGACAAATGTGCATTAATTTAATCAAATATTTCACTTGAGACGTGTGACCTTGAAAATACTGACACATGCAATTTTGATGACACATGATTATGATTCTAAACTCGATTCTAAAACACTGCATCGTGAGAAATTATGGATACACTTATTTTTTTAAAACAGTAAACAGCCATTTATTTGCCAAAATAAAAGTTTTTGTCATCTTAAGAAGGTTTATCCAAAAATCAATTTTCTATGGATTCTTTATAAAATGTTAATGACAGATTAAAAGCGTTATTTTACATGTATGTTTACAATTTTATTGAAATTTACCTTTCTGTTTTTAAGATATACATTATTCAACTCGAAAACGCTACAACGGATTTAAATAAAATTTGGTATGGTTATTTGTTCTACTAAAATCTTAAATCAGACACAAGGGTTTTTAAAAAGTACTATTAAAAAATTATTATTTAACTTAGCAAAAAAAAGAGTCATAACAAAAAGTCTTTTATTTTATGACAATTCCAATACCTAAATAATACTACTTTTTGTAAATACTCTGCTATTGTAATTTAAAACTGAAAAGTTTGTAAGTCCAGTGTCAATTATATGCAATTTGATAGGATATTAAAAATAACACTACTTAACTGTCCTTAAATAAATATAATGACAGATTTGGAGGTGATCGTTAAATTTAGAAAAAGGTTTCATTGTGAAATGGACACACATTAAAAATAATGAAAAATAAAGTAACAATCAGCAGCATGCAATGTGTCGTGATTCAATTATATAGTATATATTTTTATTTCAGATACAAAAGTGCTTATTACTAAAAGTCAACCTATTGATACTATTTTAAACAATGGAAGATTACTAAAAATTAATTTGGAATATAATGAATTATTTTGTTCCACATTTTCAAAATTAATACTCATTTCAATTTACTGCATTTTATAAAAAGTATCCTAAGATAAAAAAATAAAGTTACAGAAACAATACAACACTTCTTCTATGTGGAAGCAATAAAAAAATCAAAACATTAATGAAAATAATTAAAAATTATCTAAGTCACTAAAAATCCATTAACAATTAATATAGCTGACTGCAAAAATTTACTTTAAATAAATAAAAATTTTAATAAAATATAATTTCAATGAAATACTAAATTAAGTTACTTTTTAAACATCAATTGTCACAGGAAAATAAAATCTCAGTAAAGTTTGCATGTACAGTTGATAATTGTAATAATGTTAACCTATCAATCCGAAGCAATAAAAGTTGTTATTGAAGCTGGCTAGTTTTGTGATAGACTGCAATATACACCCACAGGAATATTATTCTTAACGAAATTCAACTCGTAGAAACGTTTTGTGCAAAACTTAGGAACTCGTATTTAATAACTTTAGCATTAAGTAAAAAAAAATCATAATTAAAAATTAGAGAAAATAAATGAAACAAGATAAACATAATTTAAAATTAAAGAGAATAATTTCTAATTAAACAGAAATAATAAAAAACTTTTTGGAAATTACGAAAAAGAAGTAATTGAAAATTGAAGAAAATAATATAAAAAATTATATATATAAATAATTCAAATCTTAGATAAATAGTTAAAAAATTTTTGAAGTTGTAAAAGAAATGAAAAACATTGAAAATGGAAGGATATAAATTTTAGCAAATAATTGAAAAAGAATTTTACAATTTGAAACTTGAAGAAAATAATTGAAATATGATACAAGCAATGATAAGTTGTAAAAAATAAATCACTTTTGAGTGAAATAATTGAAAAAATTACATTACTTGTTTTTAACTAAAAAAAAATTATTGAATTTGAAGAATACATGAAGATCTTAGAAATCAATTGAAAAAAATGAGAATAACTAAAAATTAATTAATAAACAAATTTGGAAATTATGAAAAAAAATGAAAATAATTAAAAATTTAGGAAAATAATTGAAATTTTTGAAAATAATTTTACAAAATTAGAATAATTATTAACCATCGAGGACAATAATTAAAAAATTATAAAATTAATTCAAAATTGAAAAAAATAATTTAATTATGCTGAAAATAAATAGTGACTGAGAAAAATATTTGAAATATGATGAAAATAATTAAAATATTAAAGATTGAAAAAAGTAAATAAAATTTGAGAGAAATGATTGGAAAGAAATTACAAAATTACTTAAAAATTTTAAATTAAAGAGAATAATTAAAAAATCGCAGAAATAATCGAAAATTGTTGAAAATAAAAATTGAAATTTTAGATAAATAATTGGAATTTTTGAAATTTATGACAAAAAATGAAAATATTTAAAAATCAGAGAAAATAAAATGTAATTACAGAATTTGTTTTTAAGCAAAAAAAAAAAAAATAATTGAAAAATCGTTTAAAAAATTGAAAATTGAAAACAGTAAAGTAAATTTGAGACAATAACTGAAAATTTAGGAAATTAATTGAAAAATAATGAAATTATTAAAAGATGGACAAAATAATACAAAGAAATGAAAATTGAACAAAATAATTGAAAATTGAGGTATATGTTTAAAACTTTAGTAAATTAATTCAGAATTTATGAAAGTGATTAAAAATTGAAAATAATAATGGCAAAATGACAAAAATAATGGTAAATTAAAAAAATTAATTTAAATTTGTGACGAACAATATAACATTTAGGAATGAATAATTAAATTGATTCAATTACAAGGCAGAAATATTTAAAATTGAAAAAATGATTGAGAAAACTAAACAAAATAATTGAAATTTGAGCAAGGTAAATTTTAAATTTAGGGAAACAATTTAAAAACAATTAGTATAATTAAAAATTGTAGAAAACAGTTGAAAAATGATAAAAATAGTACAAAATTGTACCTGTTTTAAGTAATTGAAATCATAATAGAAAAGAATTATTAAAAATTGAAGAAAATTTAAAATCACTTCAAATTTAGTATTTTTGAAACGTGGATTAAATAAACTTGTAATCAATGCAAGTTCACATTACCTGAAATTTGAAGAAAATAAATTGCTATAAATTTAAAATTTGAGAACAGTTTAAAAAGGTGAAATATGATTTAAAATTTTAAAAGAAAAGAAAACATCTAATGATAAATTTTAGGTGTGGGCAGAACGAATGAATGAATGAATTGAGCTTGTAAATTATTATATATCATTGGGGCCCCATTTTTATTTTTGCCCCAGGGCCCTTGCTCTCCCAGTTACGCCACTGAATCCGTGGGAAGTTTCCGGGAAATTTTCAATGAATGTTTCCGTAGAATTTCCAAAAGAATCTTCCAGGATGTTTTCAAGAGACAGTTTTTAAAAGAGAACGATAATCCAAAAAGTTTCTTGAAAATGTTTCCAGACTTTCAAACTTACCATAGAGAATTTCTAGAAACTTCTAAATTATAAAGAATTAAATAAATCCGTTTTCTAAATCAATTTTAACTTCTTGGATATAAATCTTGTATCATAAAATATGACATTCTTTTAAATGAATCATCAAATACATGCACAGGAAGAAGATCTCTTAAACCGCACCAATTACACATTAACTGCGCGTATTTCTTTTCAAAAGGAGAGAGTATTTTTTATTCAGTGTTATATATTATCATATTATTATTCATCACAATCGACTGATTAACAAACGTGTTTAGAAACGCGAAAGTCTTACTTTATTAGCACTTTTCAAGATCATGTATTTACATTATTATTTATATTGAAAAGAGATAATACAGTTCCTTTTTAATACTATATTTAATATTTTTTTCATAATATATTATAATTTATAAAACATACATTTTTAGTTAAAAAATATTTATCTATATACAATTTTTATACAAACATATTAAAATAAGAATTCGGATATGAAATTCAGTTAAGATTCCGTTGGAATTCCATAAGCTTTTAGTTGAAATGTTAATGACTGCTGAAATTCCTTGACAATTAGAGGCGCATGAATATTCCCTAAAACACATTTAACCTAAAATGCATTCAGCGTAAATCTCATTTAACCTAAAATGCATTCATCCTAAAAAAATTTAACCTAAATCTCAGTTAACCTAAAATGCATTTAGCCTAAATCTTATTTAACCTGAATTCCATTTAACCTATATTGCATTCAGCCTAAGACCCATTTAACCTAAAACTCATTTAACCTAAATCTCATTTAAGCTAAAATGCATTTAGCCTAAAATTCATTTAACCTAAATCTCACTTAACCAACATTTCATTAAACCAGGATTTGTCCTTAGCGCCACTTGTACAGAAGACCTAATTTCTATGCATTTGAAGGTTATGTTGTTTATGTATATATATAACTTCCGGTTTTTTTTCATGCAAATTTGGCCTTCTGTACAAGTGGCGCCATGGACAAATCTCTGCCACGATAATTTATGATTTTTCTATGGAAGTGTCATATCCCTGCATTAAACCTAAAATGCATTCAGTCTAAATCCCATTTAACCTAAAATTCATTCAGTCTAAAACCCATTTAACCTGAATTCCAGTTTCGCTAAAATGCATTCAGCCTAAAACCCATTTAACCTAAAACTCATTAAACATAACTCCCATTTAACCTAACACTCATTTAGCCTAAAACCCATTTAACCTAAATCCCATTTAACCCAAAATGCATTCAGCCTAAATCCCATTTAACCTAAAATTCATTCAGTCTAAATCTCATTCAATCTAAATTCTATTTAACCTAAAATGCATTTAGCCTAAATCCCATTTAACCTAAATATTTACATTATAAATTAGGTTCAATGAAATTAAGGAAAAATTATTTTAGGTTATATGCATTTTAGGTTTAATGGGAATTAGACTGAGTGCATTTTATGTAAATGGAATTTAGGGTAAATGAAATTTAGATTAAATGAGATATAGGCTGAATGAATTTTAGGTTCAATGGGATTTAGGCTAAATGGGATTTAGGTTAATTGGGATTTAGGTTAAATAAGATTTAGGCTTAATGCATTTTTGGTTAAATGGGATTTATGCTGAATGAATTTCAGGTTTAAAAGGATTTTAGGTTAAATGGGATTTATGTCAAATGTGTTTTAGGCTGAATGCATTTTAGGTTAAATGGGATTTAGGATAAATGAGATTAAGGTTAAATAGAATTTAGGTTAAATGAGATTTAGACTCAATGGATTTTAGGTTAAATGGGATTTATACTTAATGCATTTAGGTTGAATGAATTTTCGGCAAAATGCATTTTAGGTTAAATAACATTTAGGTTAAATGGGTTTCAGGCTGAATGCAATTTTGGTTATTCGGAATTTAGTGTAAATAGGATTGAGGTTAAATAAGATTTAGGCTAAATCCATTTTAGGTTAAATTGGATTTATGCTGAATGCACTTTAGGTTAAATGGATTTATGCTGAATGCACTTTAGGTTAAATGGATTTTAGGTTAAATGGAATTTAGGTTAAATGTGTTTTAGGCTGAATGCATTTTAGGTTACATGGGATTTAGGCTGAATGCATTTGAAATTAAATGAGATTTCGGCTGTATGCATTTTAGGTTTATTATGTTTTAGACTGAAGGCATTTTAGGTTTAATGGGTTTTAGGATGAATGCATTTTAGGTTTAATGAGATTTAGGCTGAATGAATTTTAGGTTATATGAGTTTTAAGCTGCTTGAATTTCCTGTTAAATGAGTTTTAGACTGAATGGGATTTAGGCTACATTGGTTTTAGGGAATATTCATGCGTTTTGACAATTGCTGCACGAAATTTCGATAATTATTACGATTAATGCTAGATTTTGTCGGAATTACCATAATTACTGTAATTCTGTTGTAAGTAAAACGAAATTTCAACCGAATTTAAATTATTTCCGTTAAAAATTTGATAATTACCAGAAAGTGAATAAATACAAAATTACCTACATTAGAATGTTCTTAAAATTTGGAAAAATACGTATTGAAACTCAGTTAGGAATCCTAAAGACTTCATTTATAATCTAACGGAATTTTCGTCTGAACTTTGACGAAAATTTCGCCTCAATTTTAATAATGATCTTAATTCTGTGGTAATTTAATTATTTGCAATAATTAATTGTAGAATTTCGTCCAAATTCTATAGAAATTTGATTATAATTCTGTTCTTATTCAGTCACAAATTCAGAATAATTTAGTAGATATTCAATCGAATTTCTTTTAGAATTACTAAAACACTGAAATTCTGAATTTTTTTCCGAGGAATTAATAAACGCCTAAATTTATACAATTACCGGAATTTTATCAGAGTTTTGTAGGAACTTAATTAAAATTTTGTTGGGATTCAGTAAACATAAAATCGGAATTTTGACTTATTTGCAATCGGAAATAATTAAAACTTTATTTAGAAATAATTTTGTTGATAAGTTGGAATTCAGTTGTAATTCCATTGGATTTTTGTGTCAACTTCGTTATTCAATAGAATTCTAACAAAATTCTTACCGAATTTAGATAATCTCCGTACATTCCTTAAACTTTCTTTGTTAAAACTCCGTTTGAAATCAGTTAAAATTGAAAGGCAGTTGGTATTAATTCCGAACTCAAATTTCTTTTAATCAAAATTATAATAATTACCTGGATGTCTAGAATTACAAGTAACTTCTATAATTAATTGATTAATTTTTAAAGCGGAATTCTGGTCTAATTCCAATCGGAAATTTGCTCAAATTTGAACAATTATCAAAAATTGCATAATTATTGGTTCTGGAACACTCATAAGATTCAGGAATAATTATATGGAAATTCAGTCAGAATATTGTGGGACTTGAGTTATAGAATTCAGTTTCAATTAATCAGATTTCAGTTGAATCTTCTATAATTACTGGAATTATACGAAAATTTTTTTGGATTGGCGATAATTATCGCAATTCCCTAATTGATTGATAACTGATATTCTCTTGATCTTCAATCTAAATTTCGTGATAATTCGATCAAAATTCAATCGTATTTCTATCGGAATATTTATAATTATTGAAATTCTAATTATTACCGGAATTCCGAATAATTTCGGTAGAAAGTTTGATAAACTCAAAAATTTGTATATTCTCCAAAATTTCATTAGAATTCTTTTCGTATTGGAACTTTGATAATAATTACTGTCTTGAATCTACATAATTACCGGAATTCTGATTAATTCCGGTGGTATTGCAGTAAATACAGAATGTATCGGAATTATTTCTTAATACGAATGCACATTCGTAAAAAATGTAGATAACTATACCCAATATTGTCTGATAATCAAAATTTTATCAAAATTCTATTGAGATTCAGAACTTATTCACAATTCAATCAGATTTATGTCAAATCTTCTATAATTACTAAAACTTAGCTTTCCTACAGGAGTTACATCAGAATTTCTATTGAAATACTGAATTCTGATTCTGTTAGATGTTCGTTGACATTTGGTCGGAATTCTATCTAAAATTAAATAATTTTAAAAATTCCTAGGGAATTTCAAGACTGAATTCCAATCGGTTGTCCATCGTAATTTTTCATGATTACAGAAAGTTGTATAATTACCAGAATTACCTAAATGAAAATTTCGTTGGAATTTTTGCAGAAATTTATCGGGTTTTCGATAGTTTTCGGAATTCAACTTATTCGTCTCCACTCGAAATCTGTTGTACGATTTCAGTAATATTTATTATTATTGTATTATATTATAGTATTATTTTTATTAATACGTTTATTTTAATTCACCTATACCAACTTTATTTTAAAAAAAATTTTGTCAAAATTCGAAATGTGAATAACAGAAATGTTTGTTTTTAACTAAGGAATAATTTTTCAAAATAATGTCACACTTTATTAAAATAATCGCAAAAAGTGATTAAGAAACGATGCAAAAGTAATGAGCACATTTGTGCAACTGATGACCAGTGTGCATAGTAAAATTGTCCAAGTGATAAGATATATTTTATCTTTTAGTGACGAGGAGAGCAGTTCAGTGTATGACTGGCTTACCGAGGGGTAAGAGGTGATTGAAGAAAGAAAGAAGACGCCTTAGTTCAGAGTGCACATGCTGAGGACACGACAAGTCTCTCGTTCAGAGATCTCTCAGTCACCATGAGACCCTGGGCGAACAAAAACGTCGTTTTTGGAATCATTGGACTCACTTTTATCCTCATAGGTGGATTTTTTTCCATCTATTGGCCTTTTATTCTCGACCATATTTTGCACAAAGTAAGTCACAGACTAATTATATCGTATCACAATTATTTATTATTTATCAAGCGCAAACAGAAATTCAAATCGGGTTTTTGGTAAAAATTCTAATAACTGTGAGGAATTGAAAGTCACGTATAGAATTTATATTTTACGGAAATTTCACGAAAATTTCACGAAAATACATTTCTAATGGATACTTTCAATAAAGTTTTCCTACATGAGGAATTTTTGATGTGAGAAAAGTTAAAAATTAAAACTTTATAATAATTAGATTGTTTATAGATAATCTTGTATATATATAGGTACATTAGAAAGATAGATAATGTAAAAAAGAGAATTACAGTTGAATTCCAATATTATCTGCAATTTATAATTATCCTGATTTGCGATTATTCAGACAAATTTTTTATTTTAATAAAAAAGAGAATGTAAATAATGCAATTTGAAATTAAATCCGTTTTCCGAATCCGCCATCAGAATTAATATCCAGAAATACATTAGAAAAAATTTTTACATATTTTGGAAAAAAAATTATAAATTTAAAGAAAAATTTTTTTTTTTAATATATATGTATTTTTTGATTCTACATGAGAAGGGAAACATTTTTTCTCTTGACTATTTGTCTCCATAACTCAAAATTCTTGAGTTTTTCGCAATTGGAAAAATCTAGTTTTAAATTAAATGTACCCTATCTTCGTTAAAAATCATCGTAAAACAATTTTTAAGAAAGCATTTTAAAGGTAATAATTTAAGCTTTTCATTGACTTTATACATAAATCAATTTTGGAGTCGGGTTTAGTTTCTAGTAGACAGAAAGGGACATTTTAACCATTTTTAGATGTTTTTGAGGTTAGGGTGAAACGTAGACATGCTGGGTCAATGCTGATGGCGGATTCGGATTCAGAGCATCAAAATATTTTTAAATATAACGCTGCTAAGAAAGCAGACAAATCTCTGCTTAAATCTAAATCGATAATAAATTAAATTTTTTCAATAAAGGAAAGAATATTTTATTTAAAAAATAAATAGGGATAAACGGTACTGATGTTGTTCTCCTGATATCGTAATTTTTTTTCCAATAACAAAGACTAACAGTTTTATAGAAATGCTGTTTTGCGCACAGATTACGTAAAAATTAATTTAAAAATTGTTATTCTTTAAATAAATAAATAAATAAATAGTTGGTTCCCTTATCGTTTAGAAAAGAGATAGACGAAATTTTGACAGCAGTGGGATTTTTATGATCTCGATGACGATCTATTGTAAAAGGTTTTGTGCCTCTTTAGGTTAACCTTAAAATCTGATCTTATCTTGAGGAAAATTATTTTATTTTGGTTAGACAATAATTATAAGACATAATGATTTAGACAATTTCTAGCAATAAGGCAAATCTAATCATCTAATGTGTCCAAGATCTACTATTTGTTGATTTTTAACGTAAAGCAAAATTTTAACACCGGATAATAGAATAATTTTGTTCTCATTGGCGCTGCCATCTGGTGCATTAAAACGTTATTACAAATACTAATGTTTCATTGTGTGAATGAGCTGAAGTAGGTCAGTCAGTAGGTCGGTACAACAGTTTTATATCAGTTGATCTTGAAGGTCATGAAGAGTAGAGGCGTAAGTGAATATTTATCTTGATTCAGAAGACTGTTCCTTTCCTAAATATTTTCCAGAAACAGAAATTCGTTTATATTTTTCTTGTAATGAAAGTGAGCAAATATATTTAGTACTATTTTTCATTTTGTGAGGAAGGTAAAGGTTCGTTATTTTATGGTACATATAGTTTTATTAATTATTTTACATTAATGTTATGTACCGCCTTCATCTCTTTCCTAAATATCGTTTGATTATCCGGGACAGAGAAGTTTTATGAAAAGTTTTACTCTTTCCTAAATATCGTTTGATTATCCGGGACAGAGAAACTTTATGAAGAGTTTTAAGGGAGAGAGGGATATATGAAGAATTGCTAGAGAGGATTAAAGAATTCTATATGGACACAAGGAAAAGAGTTAAGATAGAGAGGGTAGATGAGATATTTTGGTTATAGCAAGGAGGTTCAGGTAAAACCGACAGCTGAGCCCGATTTTGTTTAATCTGTTGATAGCTGATCTTAAAGAGAGGATAGCTAAAAGAAGGAAAGAAGCAATGATATTGGGTAAACGACGGGTTTTTTTCTTTGGCGTATGCAGTATATATGATATAGTGTTAATGGTGGATGAGGAGAGAGAAATAAAATTACTATTGATTAAATTTAAAAAGATCGTGGGAGAGACAGAATGGAAGGGAAGAAGTGAACTAATTCTGCTATCTGGGATATTGGTTTCAGTATAGAGTGTGAACATGGATAGAAGAATGAAAAAAGCAGAAGGATTTATAGGACAAGTATGGTGTATAGGAGTAAGAAGAGTTAAGAATGGTTGGAAAAAGAGAGTATGGTTGTTCGATGTGTTGGTCTGGTCTGTATTAAGTTATGGGGTGAAGTGTGGGGTTAGAAGAAACTGAAAAGAATTGAGAGTTTGCGCAAAAGATATTTGAGATGGACCATGGAGGTGAGTAGGTTTTGTCCAGGTTACATGTTGAGAGAGGAGTTGGAGAGAGATAAAATAGTCGTAAGACAGAGGAAGTGGGCGATTGGATTCGAGGAGAAAGTGGAGAGCGGAAAGGGGAGTAAACTATCAAGGGATTTTTGGGATTTGGTAAAAAAGAGGAAGGAAGGGAGGTGAAAAACTTGACGAGATGGGAAAGAGAGAGGAAGAATGTGTTAAAGTAGACAAGAGAAGCGGTGGAAGTGAAAAGAAAATGGTTAGAGGAATGGAAAAGGATAGATAAGAAGGAGAGATAAGAAGGACAGATAAGAAAAATTGTGTATTCAAAAAATAATAGGTGGTATTGAGGGATTAAGGATTACCGAGGTACGTTTTGATGATAAGAAAAAAGAGTAAGAGAAATAGGGTACTGAGGATTAGAATGGGAGAGGGAATGAGAGAATGCAAGTATTGGATGTATGAAGAGGAAATAGTATGTAGAGTATGTAGATTTCAAGAGGAGGATTGGGAACATATATTAGAAAGGTGTCGAAGAGCGGAGGAAGAAGACGAAAGGAGGGTGGGTGAAAGAATATACTGGATATTGAGCGAAAATGGATAGGGTGAAAGATATTTAAAAGGGTCAGAATTTAGAAGGGAGGAAGCCTTAAAAAATGGTGAAAGAAAAACTGAAAATGGAAGCTTGGACACTTGGCGGATTTAGATGTAGCATTTGGTTCTTAGGCTATAAGTAATTTAGAAATTAAGATATTGATTAGGTTAAGGCTAAGGTGTAATAGGTTTAAGAACTAGTGGTTAATAAATTTTTGAAAGATGATGATTCCTCGAACCCCGCGGCATGGGCGGGGAGATTTACTAAAATTTACTAATAGACGACATTATTTTTAGGAATTAACTTTATCACCTACGTCGAAGGCCTATGAAATTTGGAAAAATTCTAGCAAATTCCCGGTACATCTACAAATTTACTTCTTCAACTGGACAAATCCGGAAGAGATAGAGGTGCCTGGAAAGAAACCAAATTTCGTTCAATTAGGACCTTACAGTTTCATGTGAGTAAACTTGTTTTAAAATGTAATAATCAGGTAATATAAATACTTTATATTATACAAAAATTGCAATGTAAGACGTTCTGTTTATTGTAAATTACCAATAAAGAATAAAAATTGGATTCCTTTCTAAATTCTCTAAAAGAGAATCTTATAAGGTTGATCAAATTAAATATTTCAACTAATGAAATCTTCAACTGAATTAATGATATATTTAATTAAACAATTTGAATTTTAATACTACTAGTATTGGCCTAGATTATAAATAATAAAAGAACTAGGATAGAAATATATGCTAATCAAGAACTTATCGACGATTAGTAATAACTGAATAAATAGTTAACCTTTTTAAATTGACATTTTAATCAAGAGTAAAATGACTTTGATTAGACGGTACTGCGTAGGCATTTATTAGGATCTAAATAAATAATTGACTAATTAAAATTACGGTTCTAATAATTCAATTAGACGATTGAGAAGATTCTTAACCGTTTCGCAGCTTCAATAAAATCAACTTTATTTTTTTATTTGCAAGTGTTTTTTATTTGGACATTTTTTTTCTAATCGACTGTCCATTTGTAATCAAGTAATTTATTTATTGCAGTTGGAAAAATATTATCATTTGTGCGTCATTAAAAATTTAAATAATCCACTACTAGATAATTATTTATTGCAATGAATCTTAATTATCACAGTTTTTTAAATTTTACTTCTTTGTCTCTCATTGTCAGCATATTTTTATTATATTTTTCCTTGAATGATTATTTCAATTATTAGATGAAAATTATTATTCTGTAACCACATATGTTTGTATAAATGGAAAGATACCTGATGAGAAATTTTTTCAAGCTCAATTAGTGCAAACTATGCTATTAACTTGAAGTTATTATTATTTTGTCTAAAAATTTGGTTTAAATCGACACAAATCCGATAAATTTGGATTTTGGTAGATTTTACTTTTCCAGACCCCACTTCCTTGTTTAGTATTGTAGGGCCAGATCCTAATCTAAAAACATTTTCAAATTCTTCTTCGCTCCTTTCGCCCTTTTAATAATTCTTTAACGGTCAGGTCATAACTCCTGTTAGCCGCGTTAGCCTGTCTCCATTTGAAATCACGGTTCTAGTGTTTGAAGTCTTTTATTCCGTTCTAAATCAGCTGACCTATATTTTTCTGAACTTTGCAGTCCTCCAGCTTCCAATTTAATTTGAACAAAACAGTTCTAAGACTAACTTAAGTAAGATATTTTTAAATTTAGTTAAAGTTTAACAGGTAAAAACAAAAGTTACATTTGATCCTTATTGAATTGAAGTTAAGTTTTTTTTTAAAATAATTCATTGCATTTTAAATAATAATAATTAAACCATTTTCAGTGAAGTGAGAGAAAAGGTCAATGTCACCTTCCACCCAGAAAATGGAACAGTCAGTTACTTTCAAAGAAAGTTTTGGCGTTTTGACAAATCTATGAGTAATGGATCCTTGGATGACGTGGTCGTACAACTTAATGTAGTGGTTGTTGTAAGTACTATAACGCTTTCTTTCACATTATGTTTAATGTTTAAAACCTAAATAAATCTACAATTTTATTTTTAATTAAAACTATTAAACAATTCAAAAATAAATTCTTAGCGCGAAGTTATTTTAACGATAAATAACTAAACAAAAAAATAATTAAATAGAGGACTTATTAAACTAATCTATTTCATTTAATTGATTAAGAATTATTTAAACAAAGCCAAGACTAACCGGCCTTTCGGATAGTGGAGGATAAGGAGCAGCACAAAATAAAATTTAAATTTTACACTATAAAAGAGCATATTTATTAAATGATCAAAAGATTATAAGAAGAAAATGGTCGGTCGCATGGCATGGTCATTTACAAAAGTAGCGCACTGAACACTGACTCTATTTTTAACAAAATAGTCGGAGAACCAACTCCATCAAATAAAATAAAAAAGTTTATAATGGAGCTCACCTGATAGGGAACAATGGACACGAATAGAGCCCCGTCACTTATTTTGTTACATTTTTATAAAGTCTTTAAGACTTTTATTAAACAATACACGACCAACAGGTCGAACACACCAGTGCAGAATACCACGACAGCGAAAACGCGTCGTCATCAATTTAATGTGCGGCGATACATGCGCCGCGGTGCCACTCTCATGAATCACATTTAAGAGTTTGCGAAGACGCATTACCCGCGGATGGAAAGATCGAGTGGTTATCAACCAAAGATGTGAATCAGATGTAGTGGTGGTGGCGCTGACGTCAAGCGCAAAAACAAGATGTCTGCCACCAGTGTTTTGACAGTTTATAAACACGACTGACGACATCATCTTCTTGTCATAGCACTCTTGAATGTGATTCACATCCGGACCCATGTGCCAGGACCACCTTGACGATTCATTATGATGTGTAAAACTCCACATCAGAGTCAAACAGTGTTCGTGCGTGTAAAATAAAAGTGCGAACATTTATTGTTTATCGCACAAAACAATTAATTGTTTGATCTGACAAGTTGGCAGGTAAAAACCGAAAGTTAAAATAATAATAATATTATCTCAATATCTCAATTAATCAAATACAAAATCAAAATAGAAATAAATCTTAATTTAACAGAATCTAAATTTTGACAATAATCAAAATAAACATAAATTAAAATAACTTTCAAATTTTAAATAAATATTTAATAAAATTAAAGAATGTAAACTCAAAATAATAAAAGGCACAAATCGACAAGTTTACATTAAGGCTGAACAATAGCCTGGAATTAATTCCAGACTGGTGTGTAATAATTTAATTAAATAATTAGTATATAAGCATTATATCAATTATTAAACGATATAGTTTTACATAATTATATTTTTAAATTCATTTAAAAGTATAGTGCGAGGTAACTTTTTACCTCGTCACAGTACAAATAAAAATTCATCTCATTTGATTTGTTACTAAAAAAATAAATGAATTTTCATTTTCTTCTCATAATTATTTTTCAACTATCAAACATTTGTCCATGTTGCCATTTTATCATTCATTCTGTTACTTCATTTAAAATTTTCCAAATAATTTGTCACTATTGTTTCTTAACCTATTGCTGTTTTACTTTTCTTTAAGACTGCAACTCGAAAAGTGTTGACTCTACCGGCACTTTATCAAGGAGCTTTTGCACAAGTTATGGACAATATGAACATGAAGCTTTATATTAAAAATACTGTAGGCGAATTAACTTTTAAAGGCTATGTGGATAAACTTATTCAACTGAAAAACACTGTCCCATTGGACGGTGACGACTCTCCTCCGTTCGATCGTTTTGGATGGTTTTACATGGTAAATATAAATTGTTTTCACTTAAAAACTATTCAGAAAATGTTTTTTACAAGAAACTATTCTTAGCAATAAGTTAAATTAGACAGATGAATTGAGAAATGAATAGATTTAATAATTGTTTTCCGGTCGGATCGTTTTAAATGGTTGACAAGGATTAATTAAAAATTAGCGTAGGACAAATAGAGGACAATTTCAGTTGGGAAGCGCTTGGACATAAGAGAAGAGCCCTTCCCCAGTTACTCTATTAGATCTGCGACAAAACTAGACTGCACTGAATGACCAGTGAATGAAATAGGTCACTCAACTACAAAGTGTAGTGAATTATGAATGAAAAGCAATCGACACATTAGGAATGACAATAAAGTCACTTGCAATATTGTCACACAACCTCCCTACACAATTTTGTTCTTAAGTATTGTTGGTATTTTTATTCTTTGATTCCTTATCTTTACTTCTTTATCAACTTCCAATTCTTTGAAGTAGAATGAGTTTTTTAAAAAAATATCGAGATTGGTTTCTTTATTAATATCCAAAAACCCGCCTCGATACTAAGTTTTATGTATAAACAAATAGTTTTTTTTAAATCTGGTTCGACATATTAAATCCGTCACTTAAAATTTTTTATATTTTTTATAAAAACTTTTTATTTGGGGTTATACTATTATTTTATAATATATGCTCCTGTCTGCTGACTTAAAATTTTATTATTTATGTAATGTTAATTAGTAAAAAGTTCAAGTCTTAAAATGTTAACGTAAAATTCTTTTTTACAGAGAAATGGATCTGAGAAATTTGAGGGTCACATGAACATGGAAACGGGAGAAAAAGACTTTTCGAAAATAGGTGTTGCAAGACGCTGGAATTACAAAGATACCATTAAATATTATAAAGTTCCTTGCAACACTGTTGAAGGAAGTGCCGGAGAATTTTGGCCTCCATTAAGAAGTTTTGGTGATTTCTCGTCGCCTTTTCGAAAGGACGATATTAAATTATTCAGCGCTGATTTATGTAGGCAAGTTAATTTTTACTGTAAATAAAGTAGTTCGCAAATAATAATAATAATAATAATGATAAGAGCCCATTCTGCCGTATGCCCAAGTGGATCAAGAGTCCGTTGTGGAAAATGACCAGTGCAAGATCTACTGGAATTTTTCTTTCCCCACCACCTATCATATTAGTACCGCTAAGCCTGATATAGTCCTCCAGGATCATAAAAGTAAGATCATTTATGTGGTTGAGTTTTCGGCTCCTGCCGAAAACAACATCATTAAAAAACATCATTACCTATTAGCAGGTAAAATGCAAAAAGCAGTTCTTCTGAACTCTCTTCGTCTGATCCGATAGCACTGTTCTTTGTAATTAAAAAAAATATACATCTTTAATGGTAGCCCTAAAAACGCATCCCACAATTTCATGACATCGGCGGCAACGGACCTTAAGACCCAATGAATAGAATACTGAAAAAATGGGCCCGTATCATTTTGAAACAAAATTCTTCGTAGTACATGTTATATTGTTTAACTTATAAAAATGTTATATTGTACTACTACTAAAATCAAAGATTTTTAAGTTTTAATTATTCAATAATGGAACTTACTTGAATAATTGAGTCTATTAATATTAATGTAATGTATTAAAATAAATTATTTAATAAATAAGACTTAAAAATCTTTGATTTTAGTAGGAGTATAAAATAATATTTTCTTAGGTTGAACAATATAACATGTGCTACGAAAAATTTTGTGTCAAAATACTGAAAATGATACGGGCCAGCTAAAACTAAGAACTTTCCAGCACCCGGGACAGATGGGATTAATAAACCAAAGTAGAAGAAGTTTACTTCGACTCACTTCAGCACCCGGGCCGGATAAGATTAATAATCTTTGGTGGAAGTTCAATTCAATTGACCAACATTTGTCTCAAATATTCTCTACCTTTCTCAACGGTCATCATCCAGTACCACAGCGGTTAGTGGAAGGACGAACGGTACTCTTACCAATATCTGGAGACTTATCTAATCCAAAAAATTATAGACCAATAGCTTGTCTTAACACCTGCTACAAGCTATTCACTGTCATCCTCAAAGAGAGGATTTTGACATCCATCGAAGCAGTTTGGAGTGCAATAAGCGAACAGCGAGGGTGCAAGAGAGGCCTGGTAGGTTGAAGGGAGAACCTATTGATTAATAGGTATATTACCCAAGACTCGATATTCTATCGATATCTATCATAAGATGCTTAAAGGAGCTAATGTTCATGTGAAAGACAAGGTTTGTTATAACATCCAACAAACAACAGATGATGACTAACTTCATCTTATTGAAAAGAGGCGTCTTCCAAGGAGCCTCTCTCAGACCTTTACTTTTTTGCATCTCCCTCTTGCCTCTGTCTGTAGTACTCCGGGAAAAACACTCTGAATACATGTGTGGCAAACTCAAAAATAGAGTCCATAAGATCAACCATCTATTTTACATGGACGATCTTAAGCTCTATGGATCCAGTAAGGAAGCACTCCTTACTCCAGTAAGGTGTTTGCAGTAGTCGAGTATTCCAGAGCTATAGGAATGAATTTTGGATTGCATAAATGTGCTGTTATCCATTTGATTAAAGGAAGGCGAGAAACATCTGAAATATCAAGCGAATCTGAGGATATTCAACTCATTGGTGCCAACACCATTCACCATTTTGGTAAAGAAGAAACTTACACGTATCTTAAAATCTTCATCGATGTCATCATCCTAGGTATTCTGTAGCTCGAATTTACCTTCCACGAAATTGGTCAGAGAAATGTCTACTGAATTTAGAGTGTCTTTATCGTAAAATTGTATTGTCAGTGTCATGCTTAGTAATGAACAGTAGACATCCTCTAATGCCATCAGTCCAACATCAAATTGCACATTTTTGGGTATTTCTATATCACGGACTATATCATGGACATTACTAGATCATAAATGAAATGGGATTGTCTGTATGTTTGTTGTTTTTGTTCCTTAAATCTACTGGTTTGAAGTCGGAGGCTGAAAGATTTTTATTTGCTTGTCAGAATGATTTAATTAATACATTAGTGTACCTGTCATCTTGCCGTATATTTAAGGGGATATCAAAAATATCTTCCGGAAAATGACCAGTGTTTTTAGTATCAGTGCCACTAAGCCTGATATGGTTCTCCAAGATCATAAAAGTAAGATCATTTGTGTGACAGTGTTTTGATCTTCTGCTGAGGGCAATATCATTTAAAAAGGAGAATGAAAAGCGGACAAAGTATCAAGCTTCTGTTTGAATTGAGTAGATGATAAACAGGCTATAAAATTAAATTAATTGTTCCTATACTTGAATGTTTGGGATGAATGAAAACTTCATGTTTGAGTCAATGAGAGAATATTCCGAACGTAAGCGTATCCGACTATGCACCCGAGGGTAGAGAGTAAATGACTCTTACAAAATAAGAAAATAAAATAATTTTATGTTTTAAAAGAATAATGATACTAATTTGACATGTTTTTACAGACCGTTAACCTACGAATTCAAGAAAGAAGTCACTCACAAAGGTATCAAAGGTTACCAATTTACGCTTGATCGCAAATCTCTTGGTAACGATACTAAAAAGCGTTACCCTCATGAGCAGGCAAAGTACTTTGAGTCAACGACGACCACAGAGGACTTCTTTTCTGCTGAACCTACCTCCCAATCGTTCGAAAGCTTGGAGGATCCGGATTTGGTGAATATTGGTCAGTGCTTCTGTAATGGAGATTGCAGCCCTATGGGTCTCATGAATATTACTGCCTGCCGTTATGGTGCACCAGCATTCGTTAGTCTACCTCATTTTCACAAAGCTGATCCCATCTTAAGGGACAATGTTATAGGGATGAATCCCAAAGATAAAGAACACAGCTTTTATTTTACTTTAGAACCTGTAAGTAAACTCGATTTAATTACATATTCCATGTCAGAAGTATCAAATCAATTTTCTCTCGAATTATTTAAAGCCGGTAATGACATTGACGGTTGTCCACTTTTTAAAGGTCTTAAAAATATTTTTAATTATTAAATCATTTCTAAAAATTTGTACAATTTGTAAAAATTAGTAATTAATTAATTTTTAACAAAGCTACAGAAACATTATATATGTTATAAGAATAATAACTTGGAATTTATTTATCAATTTAATAATGATAGAGATTCTAGAAAGTTTTTCGAGGAGATTAGAATTTGATACTTACAACATGAATAAATAGAATAAATAAATAGAATTTTCTGTACTTTTTTTAGACTTCAGGAATCCCTATAGATGTAGCAGCAAGATTACAAATCAATATTTTGTTGCAGCCATCTAAGTTCGCATCGTAAGTGTCTAAAGATATTTTTAATTTTTTAAAATAAGGATACATTAGTGAAATCTGTATAAAAGTTTAAAGTGGGATACAATAGACATCCCTTATGTAAAAGTATGACAGGAAAAGTATGATGTGCCTGTCATTTTTTCCTCCGATTATTTAAAGGAGAATTGAAATCCAAATTCAATTTTGCAAGTCTCACTTTAACTTCATTAACGCGTCCCGAAATTTTTAAAAACTTTTTCGACAGCGACGAGACTACACTCACGACGGATGACACAAGACTAAACGGTTTCCGAGAACAGTAGCTGTTTTCCGTTCGAAGAGGGGTTGGTAATTGCTGATTGGCTCAGAATGTTGCACAGTGAACAAAGAAACTAATTGGTTCGACTTCGGTGCATCGAGCACGCACCGGCCAATCAGCAATTACCAACCCTTCCACGAAAAAACAACAGCTACTGTTCTCGGGAACCGTTTAGACTTGTGTCATCCGTCGTGAGTGTAGTCTCGTCGCTGTCGAAAATGTTTCTAAAAATTTTGGGACGCGTTAATGAAGTTCAAGTGAGACTCGCAGAATTAAACCTGGTTTTCAATTCTCCTTTAAACCATCGGACCTTTTTAGAGTCAATAAATCTTTTAACGTAAGATTTATACTATTTTTTCACACAAATGGTATATTTATTTTCCTTATCCGCATATGGACTATATCTTTCCTGGGTTCTACATCCTCGACACATCTGGTATTTCATATTTTGGATTCTGCATCCCTGATTTCACATATCGAATTGAAAATCCCAGATACTATATCCGTATTCTATATAACAGATTTCATATTTTGAATTACACATACCGATTTCATATCCCGGATGCAATGTTTTTGATTCTGCTTCCTAAAATCCATATGCTGTATCCGATTTTCCGGATTTCACAATATGCACTCTATATCCATGATTCCACATATTGGATTACATTTTCCTGATACCATATCGCATCTTCTACATCCCAGATTTTATATTCCTGATTACACTTCTCGGATTGGGGGTGGGGGTTATAGTTTTGGATAACGGACAACTGAGTGAAAATCCATTCAGTTTGTGTCCGGAACCCTAAAAATTATAAGAATGTTTACCCCATGCAAATTACTAATCAATAATCTACAACATTTGTGCAATTATCAAGTTTCCTTACTTTAAAAAATGTTTTTCAGTTTCATGAGAAATGTGCCAACGATATACTTTCCAGTATTTTGGTTCAGTCTGAGGGCAGGCATCCCTGATGATATGACTGGACAACTGAAGATGTTAGTCATGACCCCTAATTTAATGCATTATGGTAGTATAGCACTTTTGTTCCTCGGATCTTTATTCGTTTTGGGCACTGCAATTATGTGCTACTGCCACCATGGAAAATCAGGCTCTTCAGTAAGTTATTCTTTTATTATTTTCAAACAACTTGATGAAAAACAAGAGAAATAAGAGTTAATAGTATTAAAATAAAAAAATGTTCTTTTCCTTAGAAGTCCTCAACTCGAATGTCAGTCACATATCCTAGTAGAAAAGCGGAGCTGGTTTATTTGGACAAGACTGATAGTGAAGATCCTCAAATTAAAAGCGATCGGCGTTTATATCCAAAATTATAGTTTTATACCAGAAAAATGGAAAATATTTTCCAATGACTCACCTCAAAAGAGGCTTTCGATTAATAATGTTTCAATTCAAGCTTTAAGTGAAAATTATTGACGTTTTAAGCAAAAGAAAAGAAATTTTCCAGTTCAAGATTTCCGAACAAATCTGAACCAAGACTGTGATGAAAAAAAAAATATTTTTTAACATCTTTTTGAATCCTTTTTATATAGATTGTTGACGATGAAAATAAAGTGGAAGCTAATATTATCTTTACAAATTGTTAAATCTTAATAGAAAATTTCTATCATTATCTTTTTTTATCAAATGAAAAGAAATAGAATTTTTGAAAATTTGGCCATTTAATCGAAAGGATGAATATCAGTTTGTATTTGAGGTATAATTTTCTACAAGTGATAAATTCAACAACAATTAAGAAGTTATTAATTGAATTGCTTATAGTTTCATTAACGAAATTATTAAAATTCTTTGAGAATTTTTTTTAAGACATAAGCGATTTGAGGACATATTTTTGATAAAAATTAAATAATTAATGGATTTGTATTAATCTTGATATCTTTATGCAAATATCGGCTAAAATAAATTTTTTACAATAAATGGTTAAGAATAAAGTGGCCAGATTTCTTAAACAGAAATTTGTTGAGGGACCAACAGTAAACAGTTGTTTTTGCGTATCTTTAATTTTCATTAAGGAGGAATGTCACTTAATATAAAAATAGTTTATATATTTAAAAAGTTACTTGTTAAAAAGGTTTTGCTTAAAAAATGTTTTCCATTTATTAATCGATGGTGAAGTAACATTTAAAAATTTTCTTAAATCATTTCCAGGGTTATAATAAAAGTTTTAAGTAAGTACTCAAAAATACTATATTTATGGGTTTTATAAGGTTAACCCCATGAGACATAAGGTAAATTTAATCGAAAATATCTTCAAAACTAGGTGATGGAAATTATTTAATCTTTGCAGAAATACGTTAAATTAATCCAAGTTTAATAATTTTGAAAATCAGGTTTTAAAATTTTATTTTTGTCGCGGAACATTCCTCCTTAATCAGAAAATATCTACAATTTTGAACGTTCCAGTGAAGGAAACTTTTTGCTTTTTAATTTTAGTATAATGTAAAATATGATTAATAATTTTTTCTATTAAGATAAATTAAATTTCCTTCCTTAATTTTATTCCAAGTTTATAACAATATTTAAATCAAAATAAGCTATTTTATACTCAGGAACTACACTAATATTTATTGTTCATGAATCTAAATATTTGAAACAAATTTCGTTTGCACGAAGGTTCAAAACTTTATTAATATTTTAATTGAACTGAGCTATTATTGGCATTGAATGACAAAAAATATTTAGTTACCTAATAACGATGTTTGCAACAAACTTATGATAAAACCAAACTCACGATAGGTTAAGTAAGTTATTAAGAGGATTTCTTTACATATAAGCTTTTATAAAAGTCATCAAATTTCATTGAAACCGAAATTTACATGAATTAAAGACTACTTTTAATATGACAACCTAGTACTATATGTTTAATTAAGAGTTTGTTTTTCAGCATTATAAATTTACAACAGAGCTTGAAAATAATTTATAAAACATAAATCATGAACAAATATTTCGTCCTCACATTGTGCCATGCCATTTATTAGTTCGTAAAATATATAAAAATAAGAATATTGTAAAATAGCGTTGATAATTTCAGAGTTTGAAAGAATTTTGTATTTAGATGAATATTTTGCTACAATGCGGTGCTTAAGAGAGGAATCAAAAGTTGTTCAAAAGTTTAAAATTTCATGTCAATTTACTTATATATTCATTTCTTAATTATTTTCAACTTTATAAAAAATGTTTGAATTAAAAATAAAGTAATTAAGCTAAAAATGCACATTAGAAATTTGACTTACTCTTGGTTCCTTTACTCTGCTAATAATTATAAAAATATTTTTTAGCAAACACGATTTCAGTTCTGTAAACATAGCATTAAATGACAAACACTATTTTTCAAAATTAGATGTATTTTTAAATTTTTGCAATAATAATTTTGAAATTTACATTTATTCATTTGTCGAAAAATAAATATCTCGTTTGAAAATTGTATTGATTTGAGTATTTAAAGAGAAGTAATAATTTATAAAATAAATTTATAAATAAACATGTTCTAATTATATAAATAAAATGAATTTATATCCGGCTAGATTAAAAAAATTTATTATTGTAAAAAGAGTACTCTATGAAAGCAATTAATTGCAGTTTTTGTAATTTTAATTGAGTGATTATTAAACCGCGATTAAATTTAAGTTAATAAATCGTGAATGTACGTAAGTTAATTGTACAAATCTTGAAAAAAAAAGTGTAATTGTTACAAAGCAGTAGAAATTGGATTTTATACATTGTTTTGTAATAAAGAATCTAATATTTTTATTGTTGTGTATGTTAATCTGTATTTAAGAAATGATTTTTACTTTCTAATATTTTTTATTATAGAAAGATATTAATCCTGATAATTTTATTTTTAATAAGATTTAACACTAAAATTACCTATATACTCCAAAAACACTTAGGTAAAAATTTGTCAAAGGTTTTTCAATTTTTTATTGATTCATGGTTTTGTTTATTAGTTAAAAATATTATATACTGTAACTATTTTTTTTTTTTAATTTGATGTTATGCTCTCTTAATCAGAGAATATAAAAATAATCCCTTTATATTCTTAGTATTTCCAAGTAATAATTAATGCACATTCTTATCTTCACATTATTATCAGACATTCAGTTAAAAATTCATGAATTCAGGAGTTCAGTTGACTAATTGTTTAATTTTCATAAAGAGTTCTTTTATAAAAATATTTATAGAGTTTATCAGCGAAATATTTTTTTTACCAAAGATTTTTTTTTTCTATTTAAAATAATGTTTTTTACTTTAGAAACCTGCAAGAAGCAATTATTAATCATATAATCTGCAAGAAACAGGTCATCTGAAACAAGTATTTAAATGGTTATTAAATTATTTAGATATTAATATATACCTATTAATAATATTTTATAAAATAAAAAATATTCATTTTAAAAAACAAATGTGAAAATACTAAAATTATATTTATACATTTTTGCATACAATCTAACTTCTTTATCATATCGTTATTTACAGTTTTTTTTTAAATGAGATTTTAATTAGTGAAAGCTTATTTTCAGGGAAAAACATTCTTAATAATTTTGTCATTTGGGAATTTTTGAACAATCACACGATCTTCAAATTTTAATTAATTATGTCATTTTGACACAAAGCATACTTAGTAATTTGTTTTTTTTTTTGTACAAAGATAGGTAAATGTTGTTTTGTACACTATCTAAAATTAAACGTTTTAACAATAGTCACTTAAAAATAAATAATAAACAGTTTAATTAATTCATAAAAATCAAAGATTTAATAATAATTAGAACCTATAAATCTTCAAATTTTAGCAGTTATGAAAATTGCATATAATTTAAAAAATTTTAGGAAATAACGATATGAGCAAAAAAAGTTTTATTGTATGCAAAAACGGTTAAATACATTTTTCTGTTGGGTTCAATTTTTTTTTTTTTCTATAAATTTATAGAAATTTCCCTAATGAAAAAACGAGCGTCTGAAAACGCTGTTTAGAAATAAAAATTATAATTATAAAACATTTTTACTAAACATTCGTGTACTAATTCAGGATTTTTTAGTTTTTTTACATTTAAAATTAGTTTTCTTTCTATAACTTTTGACATTTTAATTTTTTAAAAAATTTAAAATTTTGGAAATTATAAAAGAAATGAAAAAAATTTAAAATTGAAGGATATAAATTTTGAAAAATAATTGAAATGAAAAAAATTTTAAATTGAAGGATATAAATTTTGGAAAAAAATTGAAAAATCATTTTACAATTTGAAACTTGATGAAAATAATTGAAATACGACACGAAAAAGGAAAATAATTACAACATTACTTAAAAATTGTAATTAGAGAGAATAATTGAAAAATCGCAGAAATAATCGAAAACTGATGAAAATAATAAATGAAATTTCAGATAAACAATTGAAATTTTTTAAAATTATTCCAAAAGAATAAAAATAATTAAAAAGCGGAGAAAATAATATAAAATTACAGAATTTTTTTTTTAGTAAAAGAAAATAATTGAAAAACAGATTAAAAAAGGAAAAAATGAAGACAATAATCTAAATTTGAAATAATAACTGAAAATTTAGGAAATTAATTGAAATATAATGAAAATACTAAAAGATGGAGAAAATAATTAAAAAATGAGTTTTTTATTTGAAACTTGAAGAGAATCATTGAAATTTGATAAAAACAATGATAATTTGTAAAACATAAATCACATTTGAGTGAAATAATTGAAAAAATTACAGAATTTTTTTCAAATAAAAAGAAAATAATTTAAATTTGAGAAAAATATATAAAGATGTTAGAAAGTTATTGAAAAAATAAGATTAACTTAAAATTGGAGACAAGAATAATGAAGAAAGCTAAAAATAAATGAAATTTACGATAATTAATAAACAAATTGGAAATTATGAAAACAATTGAAAATAATTAAAAATTGAAGAAAATAATTGAAATTTGAGAAAAGTACTTAAAAATTCTAGAAAATAATTTTAGACAATGAGAATGATAATTTACAATCGAGGAAAATAATTAAAAATTATTAAAATTAATTGAAAATTCAAAAAATAATTGAAATATGCTGAAAAGAATTTAAGATTGAGAAAAATAAAATGAAATTTATGATGAAAATAATTTAAATATAAAAGAATGAAAACAGTAAATAAAATTTGAGCAAAATAATTTAAAAAATTATAAAATATATGTTTAAAAAAGAAAAATAATTACAAAATTATTTTAATTAAAGAGAATAATTAAAAAATCGCAGAAATAATAGAAAATTTATGAATAAAAAAAATAATTAAAATTTCAGATAATTAAATGAAATTTTTGAAAATTACTCCAAAATAATGAAAATAATTTAAAATCGGAGAAAATAATATAAAATTACAGAATTTATTTTTAAGCAAAAGGAAATAATTGAAAAATCTTTTAGAAAATTGAAAATTAAAGACGATATATTAAATTTAAGATAATAATAATAATAATGAAAATATTAAAAGATGGAGAAAATAATTGCAAAATAATACAAAGAAATGAAAATTAAACAAAAGAATTGAAAATTGAGATATATATTTGAAAGTTCAGTAAATTAATTCAGAAATTATGAAAATGATTAAAAATTGAAAATAATAATTGAAAAATGAAAAAAATAATGGAAAATAAAAAAAATAAATTTAAATTTGCGATGAATAATATAAGATTAAGAAATAAATAATTAAATTGATATAATGTCAAGGCAAAAATAATTGAAATTGAAAAAGTGATTGAGAAAACTAAACAAAATAATTGAAATTTGAGGACGGTAAATTTAAGATTTAGGGAATCAAATTAAAAACAATTTAAAATAGTTAAGGATTGTAGAAAATAGTTGAAAAATGATAAAAAATAGTACAAAATTGTATTTTAAGTAATTGAAATCATAATAGAAAAGAATGATTAAAAATTGAAGAAATTATTAAATCACTTCAAATTTAGTATTTGTGAAACGTGGATTAATTGAATTTTTAATCAATGCAAGTTCACATTAACTGAAATTTGAAGAAATTAAAATTTCTATAAATTTAAAATTTGAGAACATTTTAAAAAGGTGAAATATGATATGAAATTTAAAAAGAAAAAAAGATCTAGTGACAAATTTCAAATGTGGAAATGTGAATGATGCCATTAATTTTTAATAATTTTTCGTTTTTTCTCTTGTTAACTTAAAATTTATTTTAAGTATAAATAGACCTACAAATGGCTACAAAATTGAACATAACAGTTGATAATTGAAGCAAATAATTGAAATTCAACGAAAAAAATTGAGAATTGAAGAATTGAAGAGAATATTAAACTTTACAAAAAATAATAATTAAGAATTAAAATAAACAATTAATAATGAAAAGAAATAATTAATAATGGAAAGAAATAATTTAACAATGAAAAAGATATTTGACAATAAGAAACAAAATTAAAAAAAAAAGTAAATATTAGTCTACAATTGAACAATAATTGAAAAAATTGAACAATGATTATTAAATTCGAAGAATATAAATAAAAATTGGTCAACTAGATAGAAAATCAAAAAAAAATAATTTAAAATTTAAGTTAATAATTCAAAATTAAAGAAATAAATTGGAAATTAAATAATCAAATTGATATCAGAAAAACACGAAATTATTGAATATTAAAAAAAACAATTGAAAATTGAGAAATAAAATTGAAATTCGAATACAATAATTAAGAATTAAAGAAAATTACTGAACAATTGCACTGAAAAAAGAAGAAAATAATTTATAATTAAAAAAAAAAAAGGAAAATGACAGGAATTATTTAATATTGAAGAAAACATTAAAAATTGAATAATAGAATTGTTATTTAAAGAAATTAATTGAGAATTGAAAAAAATAATTGAACAATTGAACAATTAAATTGAAAATAGAAGAAAATTATTGAAAATTGAAAGAGGTTTTAAAACATAAAATAAATAAATGATAATTGAAAAAAAAAATTTAAAAAAGTCGAGGTTACTGAATATTGAAACAAACAATTGAAAATTGGACAAAATAATTAAAAATTAAAGAAAATACTTGAAAATTGAAGAAAATAATTAAAAATTAAAGAAAGTACATAAAAATTGAATACAATATTTGGAAACAGCAGAAAAATTTAGAAATCGACGGAAATAATTGCAAAAATTGATAAGAATAATTTAAAAATTCTCAATATAAATAAAAATTGAAAGAAAAACATAATTTAAAGAAGCTGAGAATTGTTAAATATTAAAGAAAATTGAGAAGAAATTGAAAATTGAAAGAAATTGAGAAACTGAAAGAAATATGAAAAAATAATAGAAATTTAAGAAAAAAAATTGAATTTGAAGAAAATAATTGAGAATTTAAAAAAAATCATTGTAAAAAGCTTAGAGTTATTGAATATTTAAAAAAAAAATTGAAAATTAAAGAATCAAATTGAATGTCGAAAGTTACAATTGAGAATTAAAGAAAATAATTCAAGAATTGAACAATGGGATTGAAAGTGGAAGAAAATAAGTAATAATTGAAGAAAAATGAAATTGAACAACCCAGGAATTATAGAATTTGAAAAAAATAATAAAAAATGAAGAATGTAATTGTAATTTGAAAAAATTAATTAAAAATTGTAAAATACAATTTGAAATGAAAGAAAATGTGAGTTTATGAAAATTGTTGAATAATAATTGATGAATTGAATTGAAGTTTCAAAAACATTATTGATAATTGAAAAAAAATATTGAAAAAAGCCGAGAATTATTGATTATAGAAAAAAATAATTAATAAATGGAGGAGTTATCGAGATGTGAAATAAATAAATGATAATTGAAAAAAATAGTTGAAAAAAGTCGGGAATTATTGAGTATTAAATTAAATAATTAAAAATTGAAGGGAATTGTTGAGATCTGAAGAAAATAATTAAAAATTGATGAAAATAATTAAAAATTGAAGAAAATAATTGAAAATTAAATCAAATAATTGGCAAATTCAAAAAAAAATAATTTACAGTTGAAGAAAATAACTAAAAATTGATTAAAATAATTGAAAGTCGTAGGCAATATTCCAGAATAATTGAAAATTGAAGAAAATAATTGGCAATTGAAGAAAATAGTAGAGAATCGAAGAAAATAATTAAGAAATAAAGAAATAATTTTAAATAATTGAAAATAATTTCAAATGTAAGAAAATAATTGAGAATTGTAGAAAATAATTGGAAATTGAAGAAAATAATTGAAAATTGAAAAGAATTTATTATCCCAGAAAAAAAATTCCCGGTTATTTCCCGGTTTTCCCAGTAGTAGACACCCTGTAATTATTTTCTTTAACTTTTCCAAATAAAACTTTTTCAGATTAGATTATTTCCTTTAATATCAAGTTAGTTTCATTATTTATTAATTAACTTTCAATTTCTTTTGGCATATTTAAATTATTTTTTCAAAATAAGAGTTTTGTTTTTTGTATTTTTCAAGTATTTGAATGATATTCTTGGATTTTGAATCATTTTCTTTTACATCAAAAAAATTTTGTAATTTTCTCAATTTTTGTTCTTAACTTTCCATAATTAACTTTAGTTTCCAATTATTTTGATCCTTTTTCAAGTAGTTGTTTATTTCAAATATATTATGCAATTTTTAAAATTATTTTCTCACAATTTTTTATTAAATTCTTTAATTTTCAATTATTTTTATCATTTTTAAATTAGTTTTTGTCATTTTCAATTATTTTTTAATAACCCTAGCAAAAGTGTTGTGGATTGAATCTTAATCAGTTTGAAAAAGTTTTAATCAGTATTTTTCCGGGGCATTCCGACATTTGTTTCCGAGCCAATCAGTTTTTATCCGAATCTAAAAATGGATGTATCTTTACAAAAAATCCTTTCCGAATCATTCCGAATTAATCCGTTTCATTCCGAAGCTAAATTTTAATCCCTTTGAATCGCGTTATTTCAATCCAAATCAATCCGTTTCAAACTCGAAAAACGCAATCACAATTAAAACGGATTGATTCGGAATGAAATAACAAGATTCATACGGATTAAAATTTAGCTACGGAATGAAACGGATTAATTCGGAATGATTCGGAAAGAATTTTTAGTCAAGATACATCCATTTTTAGATTCGGATAGAAACTGATTGGCTCGGAAACAAATTTCGGAATGCCCCGGAAGAATACTGTTTACAACTTATTCAAACTGATTAGAATTTAAACCGATACCTTCGTCAG
Source organism: Ganaspis brasiliensis (assembly GCA_037103525.1). NCBI lineage: Eukaryota > Metazoa > Arthropoda > Insecta > Hymenoptera > Figitidae > Ganaspis > Ganaspis brasiliensis. Next base: position 4,471,035 of record JAZKLR010000210.1, read on the forward strand.
GGAAATTCTTTACTTTTTTTTTATTAGTTATCTCTAATCTCAGTTACCTATTTTTTCAATAAACATTTATTTTTATTATTCTGCAATAATTTCCTTTTATTATAACTATATGTTGTGATTTTTTCAATTATTTTTAACAAACTAAAATTATTTTTTCCAATTTTTCATTATTTTTATTACTTTGCAAATATTTTCTCGGATTTTTTATTACTTTCATTATTCTTCAAATTATGTCCTAGATTTTAAAATATTTTTCTCAAATTTTCATAATTTTCGTCAATTTTCAATTATTATTGTTATCATTTGGAATCAATTTCTTCAATTTTTAATTATTCTTATACTCCATTCTTCAATTAAATTCTTAAATTTTTAATTATTTATCTCATTTTTGAATTAGTTTTTTCAATTTTAATTTTCTTTTATCTTTTTGTATTTATTTGGGCCACCTTTTAATTATATAATAATTTTTTTTCAATTTATATCCTAAATTTTCATTTAATATGTCAAATCTAAGTTACTGAATCGACTTTTCAATGTTTAAATCAATTATTTTTCTCAAATGTCAATTAGGCACTTCGTCAATTTTTAATTATTTTTTTTCATTTGTAACGATTTTCACAAATTTTATATTATTTTGATTATTTGTTTACTAATTCGGAAAATTTACTCGAAATGAAATAAATTGTCAACTTTTGCGTTACAATAATTATGATAATTAAGAAACTCTTTAATTTAATATTGTTTTATTTCTCTTCTCCCCCCCCCCAACCCCGGTCAATATTAAGTGTGCAGATGGCAAAAATTTACAACTATCCGCCCCTGATTAAACTTATTTAGGGGGGGGGGGGCGCCAAAATATTTATTTCGCACCGGGCGCGAAAAACCTAAGTTACGCTTCTAATTCCTACAGGGCCGAATTGGGAATTAAAAGCGGCCCGGGAAAGATATTCAAAGCGGCCCCTTTCTATATAATTGAAAATTTTTATTAACATTTAAAACTAAAATATAAAAATATTAAATTATTAAATTATTTTATTTAAACTTATCAATAATTTAATTATTTGGAATTTCTTGAACAGTAGCATTCTCTACTGCCATTTGTACGAAAGCAGCAGTAATTTCTTAGTTTAATGAACACATCAATCTGGTTTTAACTAATTTTAAAGGACAAAAAATGGACAACTTCTATTAAACAAATATAATAAAAAAATTTTGAGAGAATTTCCTGGCTTTAAAAATTGCTCTGAATGTATTCCTATCTACACTAAAAAAATTTTGGTGCAGCATCTGTACTTTAAAGTACAGTATCCGTCCCAAATGAAAAATTACGTTATTCAGTTAACTTCACTATGTTGAAAATCAATGCAAAATATTTAATCTGAAATTAACAGAATAATGAAATATTTCCATGGGACGGATACTGTACCAAAATTTTTTCAGTGTACCTTAACCCCTTCAGCATCAAAAACAACCCTTTAAAATCATTCCCTAATCTTCAATTAGGAAATGGACAATTTTTATTAAATAAATATAATAAAAAGTTTTTTAGCGAATTCCCTGGCTTTAATAATTGCTCAGAATGAATTTCTATCTACTTTGCCCCCTTTAGCATAAAAAAAGTCGGCTTTCATTCACCTGAAAATCATTTTTTCAATATTTGAATACCCAATTACTTTCTTTAATTTACAATTATTTTCTTCAAATCTCAATTATTTTCTTCTATTCACAATTATTTTAATTAATTTTTAATCATGTTTTTCAATTTTCAAATATTCTCTTTAATATTCAATAATTTTCGGCTTCTTTCAATATTTTTATCAATTTTCAATTGTTTTCTTCAATATTCAATAATTCTCAGTTTTTCAATTGTTTTTCCAGTTTTCAACTATTTTCTTCAATTTTCAAATATTTTCGGTTTTTTTCAATTATTCTTTTCAGTTTTCAAATATTCTCGTTTTTTCAATTATTTTTTCAGTTTTCAATTATTTTCTTCGATTTTCAAATATTGTCGGTTTTTCAATTATTTCTTTTCAGTTTTTAATTACTTTTTCAGTTTTCAAATATTCTCATTTTTTCAATTATTTTTTCAATTTTCACTTGTTTCCTTCAATAGGCAATTATTATCCAAGAATTTCAATCCAGTTCAATTTTTTATAATCCAATTAAATTTACAATTATTTTCTACAATTACTACAGTAATTTTCTTTTAATTTTTATTCATAGTTATTTCTGTTCTAAATTTTAATTTACATTCTTAACTTTTAAGATAATTCTGTTGAAATGTAAACTTTTTAATGTTGAAATTTTTCGAATTTTTTGCAATTGTCCTTTATTTTCGTCTTTTTTCAATTATTTTCTTTCATATTATTCAATTATTAATCATTTTCTTGAAATTTCAATTCAGTTCTTTAATTCTTTAATTATTTGTATCCAATCACAATTCTTGTCTTTTATTGATACTTTTTTTCATTTTCAATTATTCTCTCAATTTGGAAGTATTTTCTTCAAATTTTAATAAAGTTTAATTTTTCAAAAAGCAATTAAACTTTCAATTGTTTCTAGAACTATTCCTATCATTTTCTTTCTTTTTTAGTTTTTTTTTAATTTCATGTTTATCTTTTTCTGTTTAAAATTATTTCTGTCAGTTTTTAATTTAATAATCTTGCCATGTTTAGAATTTTTTCCAATTGGCAATTATTTTCTTCAATATTTAATAATTCTCGGCTTTTTTCGATGATTTTTTCAATTAACAATATTTTTCTTGAACTTTCAATTCAATTTTTCAACTATCCTCTTAAATTCACAATTATTATTTTCTTTAATTTTGAATTTTTTTTTCAATTTTCAACTATTTCTTCTAATTTCAAATTATTTTCTTCGATTTTCAACCAACTTTAACTTTTTGAAATCTCATTCAATTTTCAATTATTTGTTATAATTATTCCTACAGTTTTCTTCAGTTTTTAATTGTCAATTATTTTCTTAAATATTCACCAATCCTGGGCTTTTTCACTCTTTTATACTATTTATTTATTTATTGATATAGTAATTTGTAAATTATTTATTATCAATAATTTTTTTGAAATCTCAATTTAACTCCTTAATTCCTCAATTTTTCTGTCTAATTCACAATTATTTTCTTCATTTTTTAATTATTTTGCCAATTTTTAATATTATTTTCTTCTCATCAATTTGTGATTATTTCTTCAAATTTCAATCCAGGTCAATTTTTTAAAATTAAAATTTTTTTCAATTATTATTATTTCTGTAATTTTTTTCCTTTTTTAATTTCCAATTGTTTTTTTAAAATATTATATTTGTTCTTTAATTTTTTAAATTATTTTTGTCAATTGTCGATTTATTAATCTTGTCATTATTCCAATTTTTTTCATTTGTCAATTATTTTCGTCATTTTTTAGTTATTTTAGGTCGATATTGTCAACTCGAGAACATTTTTGGATGGTCAAGAGATTTTGAGATCAATATCAATATTGCTCAAATATGATATCGTCTTGATATCGTAAAGCACTAAGAAATAATGGTCAAGAGAACAAAATAATTTAAAAAGTTAAAGATTAGTTATAAAATTTTTTGAGAATTATTGAGGATTGAAAAAATTGAAGGAGGTAATTGAAAATTGAGGAATGTAATGGAAATTTAAAAAATGTAATTAAAAATTGAAAGAAGTAATTGAAAAAGTCTAGAATTCTTGAATATAGAAAAAAATAATAATTGAAAACTGAAGAATGGAATTGAAAATTGAAGAATGGAATTGAAAGTTAAAGATAATAATAAATAAGAATTGTAAAAAATAGTTGTAGAATTGAACAATTTAATTGAAATGCTACAATTTCTGTGATTGAAAAGAACATAGAAAGAAGCCGAAAATGATTGAATGTTGTAAAATTAATTGAAAATAGAAAAGAGTAATTGAAAGTTAAATGAAATTTAATTACATAAATTAAATTATTAATTAGACCTACAAAAATACCGGCCCGCCTGGCGTCGGCCCACCGGGATTTTTCCCGGTATCCTGAATGGCCAATCCGGGCCTGAATTCCTATAACCCTAATGATTAATGGGTTTTTTTTCTAAAAACCGTTGTTTAGAAAATTGTTTAAGCAATTATTATTGTTTCAACAACATTGAATTTTGATATTGCAAATATTGATCTTTTACTAATTTTTTTCGTACTTTTGATTCATGCTATTAGAATTTATGAAAAAAAATGGTTTTAACCATTTTTTTTAAACAAATTGTAAAATTGACAAAATTACATTTTTTTCGTATTTTTTCAAATATCCTAATTTTTCTGAAAGTTTAAAAGTAGTTGAAATAATGGGTCGCATAACACTTGAGCAAAAATAAATCTCTTTTAGGTATTTTTCTTGGTGTATGGTTACATATTAAAAACGCAGATAGAGAATATTTTGAAGGAAATTTGAAACCATGAAACACATTTCATGCAGATGTTTTAAGAGGGTGAAACATTGGAGATTTGGATTTCATCCTACTCTAACTAACAAAGAAGAAAAGAGAGAAACCCTTATTGTTTCTGGGAATAAACTTCTATTTTCCATTGTGTGCATATATATATAGCAAAACGGGTCGGCCCTGACCGTCGGGTCGTATATATATTGATGCGCCTACCCATTTCGGCTTGGAAATCCAAAGCTCTCGTCCTCATTTCCAGTTTTCCTGATCCCGACACATTTTACCAACATTGGAGTCACACACAGCGAATAAAACATTTAAAACCTGATACTTTTCTCATTAAACTTCATTAAATTAAATAACAAATATTATTTGTTTAACTGAAAAAAAAAATAATGAGCGCAAGTTTAACTAATTTAATCAATTTACTTTAAATGTGGAATTATTACACAAAATTATGAAAAATATAATTTTATTCGAAAAAATTGGTAATTTAGTTTGTAAATCTTGACTTATTTACAGTCAACAATTAAACTTGAATTATAGTAAAAAATGACAATCGATTTTTAACTTATTTAGATAATTTAGAGGGTACATGCTAATTATTTTTAAATAGTCCATTAAACTTCAATTAAATATAATTGTTTGTTTATCATATAGAAATCAAAATTTTGTGTCAGGTCAAATTGGCAGTCAAGCAATTGTGAAACAGGATTTAAAAACTAGATAAAAATTATGTAATTTTGTGGACATTTTGCTTCGTCATAGAAGAAGCAATAAATTAATAATATATAAGTGTTAATAGAAGAAGTTATTAAAAAAAAAAAAGAATTTTAAATGGAAAAGAAATGATAAAACATGGATTATTTTACAAATTTTTGATCAATAAGCTTTATATGGGTCAGTCGAATTGTCATGAGATCAGAAATCAGATTTTTGTATTCATTAATTAGTACTTTTAGAACGAAAAAAAATTGTAGCAAATAACATGCTAAAACAAATTTAATTGACTATTTTTAAAAATCCCGGAGTTGAAATTGAACAATAATAATTTGTTTAAACAATTCAAATCATTTAGCTTTAAAAGTTGCAAAATTGAGAAAAAATTGCAACTCTGAGTTGTAAATAAAATATAATAATTTGTTTAAACAAATTATCAATTACATAAAACAATTGTTAGAAGTCTATATTAATGCTATTTATTGAAAATTGTGCAAAAAATTGTCAAAAAAATAGTAAGAAATATTTTTAAAGCTTACACTGCAAAAATAAGTGTCTCTAAATGTCTCATTTTTGAGACGTTTAGTCTCCGTATTTAAGGATATTCAACCCATTTACATAACCTCAAACTAGAAAATGATTTTTCACACAAAAGAAAAATATTATTAAAATTAATTTGACCCAATTTTTAAAGATTTAATTATCTCATTTTGAGACACTATAAGACAAAACTGTTTTTGCAGTATATTTTTGGGGAAGCCATACAAAATAGTTAATATTAAGAAATGGTTAAATAAACAATTTGGCATTATTCTTTGAAGCCTTCTGAGAAAAAACAGAGGTTTATGATTAAAAAATATTAATTTTTAAGGATTCTATACCATTTCTACGAAAAAGTTTTGTTTTAATACGAAAAATACATTGGGAACTTTGAGCGCTTTTAGCGACCTCTAAATATTTTTTGTAAAACGCAACCCAAAAATATAGATTTTTTGAAATATTTTTGCCATTTTAATTATTTTTCTCAATCTTTAATTCAAAACAAAATTTTTTTAAATTTTGTCAAATTTAACTTGCAATCAACAATCTTCAATTACATTTGTCATTTTCTAGTAAATCTCCTCAATAAATTAAAAAAATTTTCTTCCACTTTGTTTTCAATTTCATTTTTTTGTCATTACTTAATTACCTTCTTTTTAAAATAATTTTCTTCAATTTTCAGTTACTTTAGTCATAGTCAAATTGTTTTTCTAAAATTTCAATTCTTTTCTTTAAATTTCAATTACAATTTTTTATTTTTATTTTTGCCTTAAATTTCATCAGGAATTTTGTCTCCTTCTTTAAAAAACTATATTATCTTCAATTTCAATTATTTTTCTCATTTTCGCATATTTTATCTTATAGTCTTTAATTTTCAATTATTTTTCCAGGAATATCATCAATTTACAATTTTAATCCTCTAAATTCAATTGTTCTTGTCACTTTTTAAGCCCATTTTACAAATTTTAATTTTTTAAAAGTTTGTTTAAATGCAATTTCTACGTTTCTCAATTATTTTCTTTATTTTTCATATTTTTCTTTACTTTAAATCTGTTTTGTCTACAATTTCAATTACTTTTTCTATTTTTAAAAGATGTTCTTCAATTATTTTCTACAAAATTAACTCGTAACTTATATTTTTTAATTACATTGATCATTTTATGATCAATTTCTTCAAATAAAAATTTCTGTTACTATTCTAAATTATTGTCTTCAATTGAAATTATTTTTTTTATTTTTCAATGTTTATTTTCAATTTTCAATTATTCTTCTTCTTTCTGTTGTTTTCGGTGCATTTTTATTGAATACCTTCAATTCTTAATTATTTTTCACGTTTCCTAAATTTTTGTCTTCAATTAAAATTTTTTCCTAATTTTGAAATTAATTATGATGTTTTTTTATTTTCGTTCTTCGATTTTCATTTACTTTGTTTAGTTTAAGAAAACTAATTTTAGTTTCAATTACAGTTTTAGTTTTTAAACTAATTTTCTTCTATTTTCGGTGATTTTCTTCTGCTTTTAATTATTTATTTTCTGAATTTTAAATTAAAATTTTGCAATTATGTTTGTTAATAATTAATTGTAGTTTTCAATTCGAATTGTTTTTCCCATTTTAAAAAAATTTCCTTTAATTCTTGGTATTTCCTCCAATTTTCTAAATGTAGCCTATAATTTCAATTTCTCCAAATTTTTATTACAATTTTTGATTTTTAATCTTGTCTTTAATTTCTTCCGGAATTTTGGTTCCTTTTTTAAATTAAAAGTATTGTCTTTAAGTTCAATCATTTTTCTTGTTTATAAATTAATTTTTTCTAATTTCGTCTATTTCTCATCTGTTAATTATTATTTTTGTATATTTTAACTTATAATATTTAATTTTCGATTATTGTTGTAAGGAATTTCTTCAATTTTTAATTTAAATTCCTATTATTTTTCAAATTAATTATTAATCAATTTTTCAATTATTTTCGTTAATTTTTACTTTTATTTTCTTTAATTTAAAATTGTTGACTTGAATGTCAACTATAGGATCGCTTAAAATTTTATTTGAAATTTTCTAAAATAGGGGGGGGGGGGCAATTTTCCTTTCTGCGTGGAATTTCTCCAATTTTTAGTTTTTCTCATTTTATAATTTCAAAATTTTTTAACTATTTATCTGACTTTTCCATTATTTCATTCAATTTATAATTTTTTCTCGTTCTTTTTCATAATTGCCAAAAAGTTTTCACTTATTTCTCTTTAATTAAAACTTGTTCTGTTCAATTTTTAATTATGATTATCTTTTTTCATTTATTTTCTCTAATTTTTAATTTTTTAACTATTTTCTTTTATTTCAATGACCTTCTGAAAGTTTTAAGTATGTATTTTTCTTAAATTTTGTTCAACTTTCCTTTATTTAAAATATTTTATGTAGTTTTTTAAATTATCTTCTCAAATTTTAATTACCTATATTTTTTAATTTCAATTTATTTATCTCAATTTTCAATCATGTTTTTTCAACTTTCAATTATTTTTTCTAATTTTTTATTATTCAATTTTTTTTAATTTACTTTTAAGATTCTCAAGTATTTTTCTCAAATTTTAATTATTTTTTTTATTTTTAAAACATTTCTATGATTGTTTAAATTACTTTCCCCAATTTTTAAATGATTTCATTTTTTTTAATTAATTTGGAAAATTTGCAATTATTTTGTTTAATTTTAATTATTTTTTTCAATTTTTTTTTATTCTAAAATATTATAAATTATGTCTTAAATAAATATTTATTTTATTTATATTAATTGTTTTTAAATATTATAATTAAAATATTTATTTCTTCTTATTAGTTAAATATTATTTATCGATTTGTTATATTTATTATTGTATTTTATAATTTCTAAAATGTATGAGAAACTAATCGCGCGCGTTTTATTTTGCTATTTTTTAATTAAAATTTAAATTTTGCAATTATGTTTGTTAATAATTAATTATAGTTTTCAATTCAAATTGTTTTTCTGATTTTGAAATAATTTCCTTTAATTCTCGGTATTTCCTTCAATTTTCTAATTGTAGCCTATAATTTTTCATTATTTTTGACACTTTTTGTTCACGTATTTTAAAATGTATTTTAAAATATTTTTCTCTAATTTTCAATTATTTTTTTTTAAAGATTTTCTTAATTTTTTAGTATTTTATTTGAAACTTTAGTTCTTATTAATCTTATATTCGTAGTATTTTATATTTTCTAACAATTGAAAATTTCTTTTAATTTTTTATCAATTTCCTCAATATGTTTCTTAATTTATCAAAAACTTCTTCCATTTTCTTAGACAGCCTAAAAACTTAATTTATTTTTGTCGCTTTTTATTTAATGACTGCAATTTGCATAATATTTTTTTTAATTTAAATTATCATTTCCATTTTTATTATTTTTCTTATTTTTAAATTCAAAAAAAGTTTTGTTTTTAAAGATTTTTTTTAATTTTTTGTTATTTTCTTAAATTTAACTTGTAATCAATAATCTTTTTTTTTATTTATTATTTTGAAATAAATCTCTTCAGTATATTATTTTTTCTTCTCTTTTGAAATTGTTTTTTCAATTTAAAATTATTTTCTTCAATTTTCAGTTAGTTTATAGTCATAATGAAATTGTTTTCTTCAAATTTCAATTACAATTTTTGATTTTTAATCTTGTCTTTAATTTCTTCCTGAATTTTGGTTCCTTTTTTAAATTTACAGTATTGTCTTCAAGTTCAATCATTTTTCTTATATTTTTAAATTAATTTTTTCAAATTTCGTCTATTTCTCATCTGTTAATTATTATTTTTGTATATTTTAACTTATAATTAATAAACTATATTGTATTTTTTAGTGAAAATGAGTCGAAATAAACTGTTTTTAGAAAATCGAAAATTTTGAGGATCAGAAAGTTTTCTCTATGAGGAAGCAAAAATAATTGATTTAAAATGTATAAAAAATATAGTAGACAATTTTAGAATAATATTAAGTTAAATTTAAGAAGAAATTAATAATTTGTAGGTAGCGAAACGTTCATTTTATAATAATAGTAAATTTCCATACATTTTAAATAATCTCCATTTTTCTTTTCCTTTGACAGTCAATTTTTTATAATTCATGTTGACTAAAATTAAAATCATAAAGAACGTGTATCAGATTGTAAACAGTAGAAAGAGTGATTCATAATCTAAAGAGTCATCATTTGTGACGCATGTCTTAATTTTATTACTTAAATTTTTAAACGTATTTTTAGCCTGTTATATGTAAGCGTAACTTTTTAGGAAATAGTTCGAAAGTCAGTTCTCCTCTCCAGGAAAACTGACCTAACCACATTCTTTTGTAATACAATAGAAAACAGAGCAATGGTCCTTTTCCCAAAGGACACAAAAAAGCGTCAGTCTTAGAACTGCTGGCATACGTGCTAGAGGTGTTATTTTTATATGTTCATTCTTAGTTAATAACAACTTATATTCACGAATATACTTTGTTTATAATAAAAATTGTGTGTTTATTAAACGTTTGTTTAATAATTTATTTAACCCGTCACAAAATTGGCGATCCTGCCAGGATAGGTCGACACGATTACGGTCAAAATCGATCTATCTTTGTGAGAGCTCTTCTACAAAAGTAATTTAAAAGTGAAAAGTGAAAATCAGTGACGGTTTATACGGTGATATTTTCACTGGGAATTAACCAGAAAAAGCGTACTCGGGCCGAATTAAGTAAGTTCGATAGCGATTCTGTGGGTTTAAGTCCCAGAAAAGGTGAGACGCCACCCAACCAAGTTGGCAACGCGGGATATAGCACTTACGAGCAGCATATCATCAGCAGAGACGCTCCTCAGGATACTACACTTACGAGCGGTATTTCATCTGTGCCAAAGCAGCCACTCATCAAATTATACAATCTACAAGAAAAAGGCGAGTAGTAATAAGTAAAATTTAGAATAATTACACGAAAATTAGCAATTTTATGTTAGAATTTATTGAATTTTAAACTCTTTATTTCATTTCTTACGTTTATTGTAAAATTACTAACGATTTCTCAAACTGGCTTTTAAATCATACTTGAAGTATTTACCGGGTTACGATTTAAACAATTCCATAAACAATCAAGATTTTAAAATAGTTTCAAATACTCCCGAAAACTCTATTCCTTCTGATTCCACAATGACCGAACCCACTTTAGAATCGTTGCTTGCAAATCTTCAAGCTACGATTTCGCAAATGTCCTCAAAATTAGATGCAATTGAGGGAAATCAAAGCACATTGACAACAAATATCAACCTTTTAAGTGCAGAAAATACGAAACGTGTTAATGAAATAGAAATTATTGCGCGAAATAATAAAATATTAATGACAGAAGACGATGATAGTAAGAGTAAGAATAGTGAAAGCAACGAAAGAGAAAACAATGAAAGTGACGGAGAATCGGGTAGAAAACCATTGCGTAGGTCCAAACTAGAACCCCTGTTGAATTCCCAATTGTATGAAAGCGACTTTGAAGGAAGCTCACAGAATAGGACTAGTGCATTACATAATAGACACCGGTCAGCCTCCCGACCGACTTTTCAAATGCAGTCGACTAACAATACTGACTTGTTGCCGGCGACAAAGATTATTCGAACTATAGAAATTCTAAACGGGGAAGACGATGTAGGTGTTGAAGATTTTATTCGGTGTGTTAAACTAGCAAAGTCAAAATGTTCTCAACCGGAATTGCTACTAGGTTTCGTACTAACTGAAAAAATTACAGGTAATGCAAAGCGAGCTATTCGTTTTATGCCAGTTGATACATTTGAAGAATTATTTTCCTCTTTGAGACAAAATTTAAATTCAGGGGTTTCCGTTGAATTATGCAGATCCAAATTGGATAATTGTCGACAAAATCACGATTCGGTGCAGATATTTAACCAAAGATTCCGTCGAGCAATGAATGAACTAAATTACGCAATACAATCGGAACATTCAAATTGTACAGCTCGTAGAATTGCGCTTCAAATAGAGGAAAAATCTGCTATAAAAAAATACGTAATGAATTTAAAAGACGAAATCGGATCGCAAATTAGGCAATTAAAACTAAATAGTATTCATGAAGCTCAGGAAGAAGCCTTAGAAACAGAAACTTGGATACGCGAAAAAAATCGATTCCGCCAAAATCCACTACCACGAACAAATCTTCCAATCTCAACTAATTTGAGTCACGCCCTGAAATTAAAACCACCCTTACAACCGGTATCAAATTGGTCACAAGGAAGCCCTATTTTAAAAACGCGAACAAACTTCCAAAATTCCGCAAATGGCGCACCCAATCGTTTTGCGAATATTCAATGCAACTTTTGCAAAACTTACGGCCATATTGAAAGCCAATGTCTTCGTAAACAAAGACAGCAAAATTTTCAAATGGGTCCCAACGCGAAACGACCCCCTTTCCGGGTACATTACACGACCGAGGAGAGTCAGATGGAGGGAGAGACAATGACGGAGTCAGACCTGAACTTCGAGAATTTCGAGAACCCATCGACAGAATCAGCAGAATATCTGGTAGATTGCAATCCGTCCTTATACGACCCCTTGAATTCAAACGAAGTCTACGACTACTCGTTGATTCCGGATCATCATTAAACCTGATTAAGGAATCTTTCGTTCCTTCATCGATCCCTCAACAACCATTTAAAAAAGAGTTTCGAATGGGAAATTGGAAACAAACCTCAAAAAAAATTATTACAGTGAAATACTTTAATAAAATGCACACATTCCACATTGTTCCTGACGATTTTCCTTTACCTGAAGATGGTATATTAGGATTACCTTTTATGCACCAATATCGCTATATTCTTTCTAACGAAACCTTGTACTTAAATGGATTAAAACACAAATTAATCGATGATGGGATCTTAATACCTCCTAAACAAATCAAACTTGTCCGAATACCGGTATTGGAATCTCACGGCAATGTAGAGATCTGTGATAATCCTCACATTCCTGACTCCATTTTTACCATCCGTGATCGAAGCATAACCATTCCAATTTGCAACGAGTCCACCGATCCTAAGCACATTAAAGCCGATGAAATTAATTTGAGATATATTAAGTCCAAGATTCCTGACACACCAATTCATTACATTTCCTCGAATGAGTTAGCTATACGACTAGCTCTTCTTCAAGAAAAAACTCGCTTAAATCACCTTGAAGAGAATTTTCAAAATAGCATTTCCAAAATTATAAATTCTTATCACGACATATTTCGTCTCCCAGGCGACCCATTGCCCGGAACACAATTAACTCACCACAAAATAATACTGAAAGAAGATAAAATTATTAACAACAGATCTTATAGACCTCCGCAGTGCCATAAAAAAGAAATAGAAAATCAGGTTGAGGAAATGTTGAAAGAGGGTATAATTCGGAATTCCGATTCACCTTATAATTCACCTTTATGGGTGGTACCAAAAAAATCCGACGCTTCAGGGGAAAAGAAATGGCGCGTTGTTATTGACTTTAGGAAAGTTAATGAGATAACTGATCAAGATTCATACCCATTGCCAGTGATAGAAGATATTATCGATAATTTGGGGAAAGCAAAATTCTTTTCAGCATTTGATCTTAGCTCAGGCTTCCACCAAGTCCCTATGGACGAAACCTCTAAAAAATTCACAGCATTTTCGACACCGGAAGGACATTTTGAATTTGAAAGAATGCCCTTCGGATTAAAAAATTCACCGGCCACCTTTCAAAGAATGATTAATAATGCACTAAAGGGTTTAATCAATAAAATCTGTATGGTCTATTTGGATGATATTATCATTTTTGGATCAACTATAGAAGAACATAACAAAAATCTAACCATACTTTTTGAAAGATTACGTCAAACCGGGTTAAAACTTCAACCGGATAAGTGTGAATATCTCCGACCGGAATTAGAATATTTAGGTCACTTAATAACAAATGAAGGTGTTAAACCCAATCCCGATAAGATTAAAGCAGTCCTTGAATTTCCAAAACCTCGAACGGCTAAACAGGTAAAATCCTTTTTGGGTCTTTCAGGATACTATCGCAAATTTATAGAAAACTACTCAACTACCGCGAAACCACTTACAGAACTCACTAAAGCCGCTAATGAATTTCTTTGGACACCTGATTGCCAAATAGCTTTCGATCAATTAAAAAATGCTCTCTGTACCGAGCCGGTACTGAAATACCCTGATTTTGAAAAATCCTTTGTGCTTACCACGGATGCCTCTAACGTAGGGTTAGGAGCCATTTTATCTCAAGATGGTCATCCTTGTTATTATATTTCTCGTACACTTAACAAACCAGAGTTAAATTACACTACCTCAGAAAAGGAAGCACTTGCCATAGTTTGGGCAGTAAAAAGGCTTAGACAGTATCTTCTAGGACGTAAATTTAAAATCTTAACTGACCATCAGGCATTGCAATACCTTGATAATGTCAATGACACCTCATCTAGATTAATCAGATGGAGGCTCGACTTAGGAGAATATGATTATAAAATCGAGTTTAAAAAAGGGTGTGAAAACACTGCAGCTGATGCTTTATCGCGAGTTCAACCAATCCATGATGTCAAAAATCAAACAGAGACAGTAGACATTGATTTTGATTTAGAAGCAGAATTACCAGATATAGAAATCTTAACAAAACCTCGCGAGCCCGAATTAAACACTCCAGAACCAATTATTCAAAACAACGATATAAATCAAGAAATAAATACACATAGTCCGCCAGTTTTATCACTAGATAATGAGAACAATGATAGTCCGGAAATCGACAATGAATCTTCTATACCGCAAAATAATGAAAACAATAACGATGATCGGGTAATTTATGATGAACCTATATTAACAGACAATCACGAACTATTTCGAGAGTACTATCGATGGTTTACTAATAGAACTGAAACGCGAGAAAACGAAAAACCTAATGCACCAGGTAAATTATGGAAAAGATTGACAAAGAGATTAACAGATGACAATAACTCCACCATTTTACCTCAATACTCAGAAAAAATTTGGCTTAATATTTTAAACGACATTACAAATTGGACACTTTCAAGGAAATTAAGCATTCTTCGATTGCATTTCGATGATCCCACTTTTACATCAACTGAGCGTGTTAAACTCAAAATTCTTATTGCCTTTATAAGTTTCAAGTACCCGCAATTAAAAATTCATACTTGTTACAACTCGAGTACAGAATTAACTCAGCAGGAAAAGGAAAACATAATAAAAGAGAGCCATGGATCTATAATGTCCCAACATTTTGGCGAAAACAAATCTATCCAAAGAGCAAGAGAGTTGGGAATTTGGACAAATATGGAAAATGATATTATCGATTATATAAAAAAATGTCATGTGTGTCAAACCCATAAATTAAACAGGATTAAACGAAGATCAGAAGCTATTATTCCAGATACACCGGTGACACCGAATGACAAAATTGCAATGGACATTTTTGGACCATTGATTGTGACTTCCGAGGGATACGAATATATACTTTCAATTCAAGACATGCTTACTAAGTATCTGGTACTGATTCCATTGAAGAACATAAAATCTGAAACTATTATCGAGCAGCTATTTGACCATTTCATTTATACATTCGGGTCTCCAAAACATATTTTAACCGATCAAGGACAAAATTTAGTGTCCGAATTAATCCAAAATTTTGAAAATTTATTTAGAATCCAACATATCAAGACCACTGCATTCCACCCTCAAAGTAATGGTGCTTTAGAAAGGGCACATGGTACAATTAAAGATTTGATCAGAACTGCCATGGCGGATCTCCACACTGAATGGGATCAAACATTAAAATTCGTTTGCATGGCTTACAACACCATGGTACACGAAGCAACTGGATATAGTCCTTTCAAATTAACCTTTGGCAGGGATGCCAACATACCATCTGTACTGGCCACGACTCCGAGTTTAAAGTATCCAGAATTAGTGAACTTATGGCAAGAAAGACATGAGAGATATATTAGGAAGGCAAGGGAACAAATTCAGAAGAGTAAAGAAAGATACAAAAGGGTGCAAGATGCAAAAATATGCTTACCACAAAAGCTATTCGATGTAGGAGACCTAGTAATGATAGTAAATACGAAAGAGCATAAATTGAGTCCAGACTGGAAAGGACCTGCGACAATATTAAAACAACTCCCTAAGAATAATTATGAAATCTTGTTTAATAACAATAGATGGGTTATCCATGCTGATCGACTAAAAATATATAATTGTTAATTTGCAGATTTAAGATGTGGTCGATGCAGTCAGTAATAATATTGATAGCAACAGCATCCTTAATTCAAGCGGACATTTTCATCAAGCCACTCCGAAATACTCCAATCTTTGCGGAGAATTTAGGAACTACTAATCTGTACCACCGAACATGGAAGTTAGTTATTGGTGTAGACACTTCCAGCATAGAATATCGACTATCGCAAATAAGGAAAACCTATGAAAGAGCGGATGGTTTGTGTTCTCAATGCCAGGAGGAATTTGAACTTCGTGCTCTTTACAATAGGATTAATAGGATGGACGAACTAAAAAATACCTTAGACCAAATCTTAGGATTTTCGCGCACAAAAAGAGGTATTTTAAATATCGTAGGATCCGTATCAAAAACCTTATTTGGAACTTTAGACGAAGACGATTTGAAATTAATTAATTATGAACTCGACACATTGTACTCCAATCAAGCTATATTAAGTCAAACCGTAGGAAACCAAACTAGAATTTTAAAATCACTATTAAACTCAGCATCTCACGATTTGCAAATTCTCCACCAACAGTCTAATAGTCAAATAGATCAACTCAACACCATGATTAACGCCACTAACAGAAATGAAAAGAATCTTATAGTTGCTAATATGATTATTTTATGTAGTATTGCCATAGAAGAGTTAAATGATGATTTAAACCTTGTAATTAACGCAGTCAACGACGGAAAACACGGCATTGTTCACCCGCAAATCCTATCACCCACAGTTTTAATTGAAGAGTTACAACAAGTTGAAATGGAAACCAATACCAAGTACCCGATTAGATTAATTCCACAGAATTACCAACACATAGTGGACATTTCGGAAACTAGCATCTTAATTGTTAACAAACGACTCGTATATGTGCTTAGAATACCAGAGTTAGAACATGGAGATTTTCAAACCCTACACTTAATTCCTATTCCCATCCGTCATGGAAAACAATTCCTAGCACCTATCCCGTCCCATGAGATTATTTTAATAAATGTCGAAAAAAGTTTATATGTACCTAGTGACACCAAACTAATTGAAAAATGTAAAAAACTAGAGGAACACTTTATTTGTAAAAGAACTCAGCCAACGTACATTGTTAGTGAAATACATAATTGTGAGACTAGTATTGTAAAAAATCACGAGAAAACTATTTCTGATAAAATTTGTGAATTTTCGGTTTTTCAAATTTCCGAATTAGCATTTATACCTTTACATGATCCAAATCAATATATTGTAATCCCAGAAAACGAAGTAGAACTAACAGCCCTTTGTAAATCCGGTGGGATTAAAATGGAAATTAAGGAACCCAGTATTATTTATAGTAATTCTGATTGCGAACTGCATACACCTAAGTCTATTTTAAAAATTCATAAATCCTTAGAACATAGAACGGACATACTCTTTAAGAAAAACATTTCTTATACCATAAGTAAAAATGACTTGGAATTGTTAAAGGATCAACTACCCATTGTGCAAGAATCATTGTATCGCGAAAAACTTAATTCTTTTAAACAAAATTTAGACGCAATGGAAAGTACATTACAGAGAATCAAAGATAAACGACGAACAAAAAATTGGATAGAAAGAGGTACGGATGTAGTAACTTATTTAGGTTATTCGTCATTGGTATTTTTAATTTCTTTTATTATGTATAAGATAGGATTTTGTAATTTGCTTGGTAAACTGTTACCAAAGAATTTATGTATAAAACTATTTTGCGTGAAAGCAAATGTTAACACCACTCCAGTAGTTCACTATTCTAGTGTTGCAACCGCACCTTTATCCATACCACAAAGTGAACAGATTATTATCCCAAAAAGTGTTAGACTACGAACATAGATTTTGCTATTATAAGCTTAGGGTCTAAGCTTTCTCTAACGAGGGGGTTGTGACGCATGTCTTAATTTTATTACTTAAATTTTTAAACGTATTTTTAGCCTGTTATATGTAAGCGTAACTTTTTAGGAAATAGTTCGAAAGTCAGTTCTCCTCTCCAGGAAAACTGACCTAACCACATTCTTTTGTAATACAATAGAAAACAGAGCAATGGTCCTTTTCCCAAAGGACACAAAAAAGCGTCAGTCTTAGAACTGCTGGCATACGTGCTAGAGGTGTTATTTTTATATGTTCATTCTTAGTTAATAACAACTTATATTCACGAATATACTTTGTTTATAATAAAAATTGTGTGTTTATTAAACG